>JAYJMJ010260190.1:0-14882 GCA_036873875.1 Laminaria ephemera | reverse complement strand
TTTGCATGAATACTCGTGCCTCGCATTTTATCATGCAAACGGCCCCCGCATGAAGTGCGGCTGAAGGCGGCGTTATGCAAAAAAGAGGAAGTGATGAATTGTATATTTTGCAAAATTGTAAATGGTGAAGCGCCGTGTCATAAGTTGTGGGAAGATGAAGAGCATCTGGCATTCTTAACAATTTACCCAAATACAAAAGGGGCCACAGTCGTAGTTCCAAAAAAGCATCTCTCAAGCTATGCGTTTGCGCAGTCAGATTCAGATCTAAAAAAATTGATCGTAGCTTCCAAAAAAGTTGCTCTAATGCTTGACACTGCATTAGATGGTGTCGGGAGAACCGGGTTGTTTCTTGAGGGGTATGAAATAGATCACCTTCATAGTAAATTATCACCAATGCACGGTACTGGTGACTCTTCAGGTTTTACTCACATAGAACCAACCTTTGGTCCATTCATTGAGAAATATGAAGGCTATCTCTCGTCACATGATTGTGAAAGAACTAATGATGAAGAGTTGGCTGAGCTGGCGGTTCTTATTAGACAGAAAAATGCATAACAAGGCGCTGTAGTCCGACAGTGTACGCGGTGTTCGCCTTGTGGTCTCGCTGTCGCTCAACTTTACCACAAGGCAAACCCCGCATACACTGCGGCTAAGCGCGGCGTTAGGTTAAAGAAGCCTTGTCGTCATTTTCACTAACTACTGAGGTCTGAAAATATATTGAGTGATTTTATTTGAGCAGTATAAGCCGTATTATTATTGCAATCAGTTTTGGGGTCACAATCTATTTGGTTCTAGATATACTCCCTTGGTGGGTTTATGTCCGGCCCTATTGTGGTTTTGACTTTTACGTTGCGCCGTGGGAGTCGGGGCAGGTATCAAGAACTATAATTTTAATATCAAATATGGCAGTGCCATTTGTTCCTTCCTTTGTGAGCGGTTTTATTAGTCGTAGCTATGGCGTTTTGGTTGGGCTGGTGACGATTGCATTGGGTTTCTTCCTGACAAATATTGTTCGAACTCTTTTGGATTGTTATATTCCAGAGCATGTGTATGAGTTCTTTCCTGTGTTCGTTCGAGATACTGAAACCACTATATATCTCGCGGCGGAGTTACTTACTTTAATAGTCGGTGGATTTTTGGGAGCCAAAGTTGGTCAATATATGTTTAAGAGGGATTAAACCTAACAAGGCAGTGCAGACCGACATTTTACGCGGTGTTTGGCTTGTGATGTCGCTGCGCTCCATTTTACCACAAGCCAAACCCCGCATAAAATGCGGCTGACTGCGGCGTTAGAATTAATAGAGCGATCCGGAAAAACATAAACGTGTATCGGACGAGTACTCAAGAACTATAAACAGTGCACGAATATTCTGTGTGCAACGATAGGCATTAAGATAAGTTTCAATCTGATAGTGACGCACAGGATCATGGCGTTCAGCGTTGAGTATACTGTTAGCTTCCTAAAGCCAAGAATAATAAAACACAGAATGTGTGGGGCAACTTTCGTTGAAGCTCAAGAGCTGTAAAAAAGTATTAAAGTGTTTGTTAGGCTGCTAGGGTGCGCACTGTGATAAAGAGGCGTAATGTAGTAACCTAGTCGTTAAGCTTCAAACAGGCGGTAGTATTGTAGTGGTGTAAGCATCGAAAATATTCTAACAAGGCCTTGCAGACCGACACTTCACGCGGTGTCTAATTGCATGAATGGTCGTACCTCCCATTTTATCATGCAATCAGCCCCCGCATGAAGTGCGGCTGAAGGCGACGTTAGGATGAAATGAGCTGCGTATTCTCGTTTCAATTAAATATATTTAGATGGTAGTAGATTTAGAATGGAGGAAGAAAAACAATACATCAATAATCGTATCAATCAGTTTAATGATTACGAGAAACGTTCTCAAAACGAGTATGAGGCGTTAAAGTCACTTTATGTAACTTCAGCAGAGCTCCTTGAGCCTATTTTGACGTTGGTGGCTAGGGCATCGATCATTGGCTTGCCGTGTGCTGCTTTTTTAGCGCAGATGCTACTGGCTGGGGATAAGAATTGGCTAGCAATTTCTGGTGCAGCAGTTACGATAATTGGTATTGTTCTTCAAATACATTGGACTCAACAGGGCGCTCTTGTTACAAGCTTACATGCAGTAGAGTCAGAGCGAGACAACAGGTTTTCCATTTACTATAACTTTAGAATCCACCCGCGAGTGATTGAATGTGTTCAATTTACTCCGGAGGAAGACCGTACAATTTTGGAAAGCCTGCATAGTGAGCGGCTAACAAAAATGAGAGAAATTCGTAGTGGCTTAGTTAAGGATCAGAATAAGCTAGTGCTAACACTGTTGATATTTGGTACGTTGTTGTGGGCGCTCGCGTAGTGAAAATCCTAACAAGGCAGTGCAGATCGACAATTTACGCGGTGTCTGCATTGTGGTGTCGCTGGCGCTCCACTTTACCACAATGCAAACCCCGCATAAATTGCGACTGACTGCGGCGTTAAGTGAAGAAATGAAACATGCCAACACTGAATGAACCAAAATTGGGAACGCCAAAAGACACTGGATGGCGTTACTATTCATTGCACAAAACAACTGTGCTAATCATGAGAGAGTATTTCAACGTATCGAAATACAGGGAAAGTATACAACTCGCCAATAGGCAGGGAGAGTCGCTCGCAAAACTACTTTCAGATAGCCAAAGTGAACTAAATTCAGATCAAAAAAGAGCGATGAAGTTGGCTCGGGAATTGTGTGGCTGGGCAGATGAGATGCAAGAGCAGGACTATCATGAATTGTATGTGCACGCATTTATTAGTATGTGGTCGTCCTTTGAAGCTGGTATAGAAAATATAGTTGCTGATTTTCTGCAAAATGATCCTGCCATCGCAAAAAATGTTGAAAGCATATTTCCTATGAATAAATTTCAGGGAAAAAATTATCCGAAAAGCCGTGATGCATGCATCTGGGTTGCTAGCATGCTTGAACGAAAAGCTATAAAGGCTGCAACAAACGGAGGCAAGGATATTGCCGCTAGGTATGTTGCTCTATTTTCATGGCTTGGTGTCAGTTTCGAACTTGAGGACCAGTTCTCTGAGGCTTTAGCAGAAGCAAACGTTGTCAGGAACATTCTATTGCATAGGTATGGAGAAGTCGGAGAGAAAGACGCATCTTCCTTTCAAGCGTTAAAGCCATGGGTGGGTCAGGTTATTCCGATAAAATCCGAGATGTTGCAAAAATACAATAGTGCCATAAACAAACTACTGGGTGGCATTGATGTTGGGTATAAAAGAAGGCGAAAGTGAAGTCACTTAACAAGCCATTGCACACCGACAGTGTACAAGCTGTCCAAATTGCGGTGCAGCTGTCGCTCCACTATACCGCAATACGGCCACCTTATACACTGCGGGTGAATGGGGCGTTAAGTGAAATATGGAAATCGTACACAAAAAAATCGTAGAGGGTGAGTTAAGTTCCGCTTTCGAACTGTTTAAAACCTACATGAAGCCGGTCATAGACGGTGCATTCGGTTGGGATGACGTGTTTCAGAAAAATGGATTTGAAACACACTATGAGTTCGAATGGTTCAGTTGGGTGTACTATGGAGATGAAAAAGTGGGGTTGGTGTGCAGTCGGTTCAAAGAAAAGAGTCTCCACGCCCCCGCGTGAAGTGCGACTGAACTGGGCGTTAGGGCAGAAAATGACACATAGAATTCCTCTCAAAAAAATAATCTATGAGTCATGGCGTCAATCTATTGAGAGTCATTACGTCATGCAGCGTGTTAACTCTGAAAGAAGTCTTCAAGCGTCTCTCTGGACGCATCTTGATGAACGCTTGTCCAAGTCCAGAAGAATGTTTATTGAGCCTTGTGTAGCTATAAAGACATCTACAGTATCAAAGCGCGTGTATCCAGACATAGTTATCTGCAATACCAAAGAGGTGATAGCCATTATAGAAATAAAATATCAGCCACGTGCACAGCCAGCCTATGAGAAAGATTTAGCAACACTCAATATTTTATCACGCTACCGTAAAACACTAAAACTCAGTAACACACGTTTTCGTGGTTCGGAAAGTGATGCAAAGGCGTATCCCTTTTCCTCAAATATGTTGTTCGTTTGGGCTGGCATACATGGTGAGTTGAAGGAGAATCAGAAATATAATTACAGCAGGGGAATGAAATATCTAGGTAAAGGCTATGTTGAGTTACATGCTGAAACAAGCCATGATGGTTCACCAGTAATTTATGAAAAAATGCCCTAACAATACGTTGTACTCGACAGTGTACAAGCTGCCCGTATTGCGGTGTCGTTGACACTCCACTTTACCGCAATACGGGCAGCTTATACACTGCGAGTAAACGTGGCGTTATGCGAAATAGTGAAAAACATAGCACGTAACTATATGTACTGAATTAGTGGTCTTGGAGTGGAGTAGCATGGAAACATTAAATCAAGATAGAAATATACCTTATTTGAAGTACGCATTTATCTCCTATCTGCTACTAGGGGTAACAGATACAGTGCATCATTTTCATGCAGCTATCGCACTAGGTGATAGTGCTGCAATGCACGCAGCTAAGATTGGCTTCGTTTTGGTGCCCTTAGCAATAATTGCTGTATCTCTTTTTCATCGTTTTAGTAAAAATTCACTACTTTGGGTGTTTTTGTCAGTTGCTGTTCTGGCTATTGTTGTTCCTGGTTTGTATCACGGTGGTCTCAAGCATATCGTAAAAGTATTTATGCATTTAAAAGTTGATAGTCCAGAGAAAAATATTGGTTTGTTGTTTCCAAGTAAAAATTATAATCTTTGGTTCTATGAAATCTCCGGAATGTTAGAGTTTCTGTTTGCTATAGTCTGTTCGTATTTTGTTTATATGCTAATCATGACTAGACGAAGGTGCGCATAACAAGCCAGTGCAGGCCGAAAATTTACGCGGTGTCTGCCTTGTGATGTCGCTGAGCTCCAATTTACCACAAGGCAGTCACCGCATAAATTGCAGTGACTGGGGCATTATACCTTATGAAAAATAGAATAATCACGATTCCAGCATTATGTTTTGTTCTAGTGGTAATTCCTTCTATGCTGCTAGGTCTAAAGTTTCTGTTCGCGCTAATTCGGGGTTCTGGTTATTTTAACTTGGGGAATACAGATATTTTCGTGTTAGTGTTATTGGTGGTTCTCTGCTCAATTTTTAATATCCGTTTCTGGTTACACTCATTTTTTACGCAACCGATGCAACCAGTCTCTCAAATTGCACAGGTAGTATTAATCGTGAGTGGTGTGTTTGGGTTGGCATACTCATTTATGCAGATTTATGCCGGAAATGTTGTCGCAGGTATTATTGGTATTTGTTATGTTTCGGGCATCGTATTAACAGCACTCAACTACTTCTATCATAGATCGATGGTATAACAAATCCAGTGGACTCGACAGCGCACGCGGTGCGCCATTACGTGCATGGCTGTACCGTCCATTCTCGCACACAATGTCGCCCCACATGCACTGCGAGTAACTGGGGCGTTATGCGTAAAAGAGACATCCAATGGAAGTTGTAGCTCTATTCCTGATACTGATTACAATTATATTACTTATTGTTGCGTATAAAGTGCGCAATCTGCTAGTCGTCATATTTCTAATAATCGCAGCAGGCTATCTATTTAATTTAAGTACTATGTATGGAACGACGCATACAATAAAAACTAACGGAGAGTTAGTATACGGGTATACATTCGAATTCGGTTGGCCTATAGGGTTTGCAGTGCAAGCAGATACTGCTACTCCACTAAATGATGGTGCAACCATTTCCTTCAGAGTCGGGGGAGTAGTTGGGTCAGTAATAGACAAGCAAAAAATGTACATGAATATGTTACTTTACATATTTCTGTTTATTGTTATTTTGATGATAATGCGCAAGCGGAAACGAAATCGCGCATAACAATCAGTTGCACTCGACAGCTTACCCGCTGCGAAAATTGCCGTACCGCTGCGCGCTATTTTATGGCAATTTGCACAGCGCGTACACTGCGAGTGAACTGGGCGTTAGGCGATAATACACATGATGCATCCTGTTACAATTGACTTTATAAACGGTTATCTAGCTGCTATTTCACACGTATGCTCTGGGTGTAACTTTGTTCCTGTTTATGGGGCCATTGAATTGGAGCTAAACAGTCAAGATGTTGAAACTGCTCTTGCCTCAGAATTCGGAAGTAGTGTAGGAAACGTTTCCCTTAGAAGTGAAGGTATAAAGTCACTTATCTCTTATGTATTAGAAGGCTGGGTTGGCAATAGATTATTTGAAGGAAAACTAAAGGAATATAAGGTTTCTCCTCGTAAAGAACTATATCAACTAAGAAGCAACCTTCAAGAATACATAGAGGGCATTGTATCTGAGAAGCATGAGCTATTTAGCTTTAAGTTAAACCATAAAGACTTCGGGAATGGAGCGGAAGCATTGTGTTTTCACGGAAATAACAGATGTCTATTCATCTATTTTGGTTCTTTGGATTGAGGTGCGAGAATGCGCCTAACAAGGCAGTGCAGATCGACAATTTACGCGGTGTTTGTATTGTGATCTCGCTGTCGCTCAATTTTATCACAATACAAACCCCGCATAAATTGCGACTGACTGCGGCGTTAGGTTTTAAAAGCACTATCCAGCAGACTGGATATCTCGGAGCGAGATTCCAGTATCGCTAAAGGTACATGTGGCCCATACTGGTTGATCTTATTGATAAATATTGGTGCATGCTTTTTCTCAAAGTTCCAGATATAAGAAAGAAACACAAGCTCTGGCAGTTTCTCTGGGCATCCGTCTGCCATCTCTGGCCTTACAGTTCTAAAGTTGCGTAGCACGCGTGTTGTGAGTCCTTTCAACGCAATAGATCGTCTGACGCGCACCCAAAGGATTAAGTCAGCTCTTGGCAAACGTATGTCAAATGTTGAAGCTCCGCTACCATCCATGACCCATCTATCCCGTGACACTAATTCTAACAGTATTGCCTTTTGTGTTTCTTTCTCTCGCTCCTGCCACTTCGGTAACCATCGCACATCACGATCAATAGATTGGTATTCAATTTCTAGTCTATTTGCAAGGTCTACTGAGAGAGTGGTCTTTCCTCCGCCCGAACAGCCAATTACAAGTATCCGGTTTACTCTTGGTAGCATTGCAGCTGCTTCAAGGTAAGAGATATAATTGGGCAAGGTAACTTCCTGTTTTCAGTCTGTTCTGCAATACTAAGCGTGGGATGTCAAAAAAGTGAGGAGCAACCTAACAAGCAGTTGCAGATCGACACTTCACGCGGTGTCCTATTGCATGAATGTTCGTACCTCACATTTTATCATGCAATCGGCCCCCGCATGAAGTGCGACTGAACTGGGCGTTAGGCAATAAATGACCCATCGAGGTTATCTGGATTTTACGTTATTAACTAAGTTGGATGCATCTCTTGTCATGTGGTAGATGTTATTTCCTTCGCTACTAAAATCTAACCTCAACAAGCGAAAGTTTAGCAATGTATTTAAGTCATCGTCTAGAAAGCGAAGGTTTTTTCCGCTGATCGTTATTTCACCTTTTTCCCCATCATCCACTAAGTACAGTTTTCCGTCGTCTAACCTGCCAATACCAGTGTGTTCTTCAATATAACTAGCTTCTAGTTCCTCCATGGCTTGCAGTATCTCTAGTGCGCCGTCAGAAAGAAGTGTTTCTGGCAAAAACGCATTCGCAACCTCCGCAAGTTCAGTGGCGCTTAGCAACTTAGCTAAAGAATTATCTATCGCATTAAGTGTGCTGCTTAAATCACTATGACTATTTTCCAGCATAGACTTCAGCGTTACGCATAATTTTTCGTTGGAATCCAATTCATCCAAAATACGTTTATGTCTTTTGCTATCTAGCTCTAATCTAAAATTATCCCAAGCATCGGCCTCTCTACTTCTGCCCTCGGCAACGTAATCGCTAAGTAATCCAACTATAGTGGCTAGGCCAATTATTGGGTCCATGGGTTACCTCTTTTGCTAGTGGTCAAGGAAATTATGGTATTGTTTACAAGCCAAATACTTACGGTATCTTGGATATCTGTCGTGAACCCAAGATGCCTAACAATGCAGTGTAGTCCGACAATTTACGCGGTGTTTGTATTGTGGTTTCGCTGTCGCTCAACTTTACCACAATCCAAACCCCGCATAAATTGCGGCTAACTGCGGCGTTAGCTTAAAAAATGAAAATCGAAACCTGTAGCATCGAAGACGGTGATCTATTAGCTGAAATACGAGCTCTTGCTATGCGTGCGAGTTTGGAGGCTGTTGGACGGTATTGTCCAATTAGAGTTAAAGATCGCTTTTTGTCCAGCTTCTCACCAAGTAATACGTATAAGGTAATTTCTAAAAATAAGATTATTGCCTTCTATGTTCTTATTGAGAGATCGGATCACTTTTATTTGGATCATCTGTATGTTCATCCAAACAATCAGGGAAAGCAGGTTGGGGCTTACTTAATAAATCGGGTGCTACAGATTGCAAGCGATACCAAGAAACCGGTAAGGCTTGGTGCTCTGAAGGAGAGCAAAGCGAATAAGTTCTATCTATCCCATGGGTTCGTAAAAACCCATGAGGAAGAATTTGACAACTACTATACATATGAGCAAGCTAGCAACTCAGAGAGGCCAAAGTGATTCGGTTGCTTGCATGGTGAGATTCTGGGTAGCATAGAGAAATGTAAGCTAACAAGAAGCTGCAGACCGACACATCACGCGGTGTCCATTTGCATGAATGGTCGTGCCGCCCATTTTATCATGCAAACGGCCCCCGCATGAAGTGCGGCTGAGCTTGGCGTTAGGCTCTAAGAGTAATATACATGAAAAAACTCCCAGTGAAGATTATTGATGGCAGCAGCTCCAAAACAATAGAAGCAATGTCAGAGCCTGTCTTCAACACTAGTGATGAATTAAAAGACATTACGGCCGAGCTACTCTCTCGTGAACCATTATTTCATCGGGAAGAATTTGGTTTAACCCGTGAAGACTTTGAAGGTATGACAGAGCCATCTTTTTGGGAAGTCGGCGCATCTGGAAAAAGATATAGCCGAGGGTATGTTATCGAAACACTTGTAAACAGATATAAAAACGTAAAGCGTGATACTTGGCACATAGAAGACTTTCAATGCCGTGAGATCGCACTAGACAATTATCTTGTTACCTACACGCTTTATCAAGGAGAGCGTCTTTCGCGCAGATCTACCATCTGGCGTCGAGCTAAAAGCAATTGGAAAATACTATATCATCAAGGTACGTTGGTTCAAGATTCGGCTTAATTCAAGTGTTTTGCAGAAAAATAGCCTAACAAATCAATGTACCCGACAGTGTACGCGCTGCGAAAATTGCGGTCTCGCTGTCGCTCCACTTTACCGCAATTTGCGCCGCGCATACACTGCGGGTAATTGAGGCGTTAGAATTTAAGAGCTGAATTGGCTCACTCCCCTTAGACATCGGGATGGCTTTAAGTGCAGTGCATAGAGCAAAAATATTTAGCCGCTGTACGGGGCGGTAATCAATCGACGGTGAAGATTGAGAGTCCAATCAAGGATGGATAGAGAATAAAAAAAACATATAGCATCGGTGCACAAGAATTAGAGCAGTAAGGTAAGTAACACTCAGGTAAAAGTGTAGGGCAGCAGTCGTGTCGTGGAGTGTTGAAATTGAGTTCTATGGTATTCTCAAGAAGAACAGCCAAAGAAAGAGAGTAAAGGAGTGAGCCAGAGTGGCACTAGATAGATCGGGTGAAGGGTCGGGGACATAGGTAACAAATATGTCGTCTGACATAGGTAACACTATTAGGGTTAATTTCGTTTAGTTTTCTTTCTGCTTAATCGACCAAGTGAGTCTTCAACACGTAATTTGTGTTCATGAAATATACCAAGCTTTACAGGTCCGTAGTATACATTCCATATTTTAAAATCTATTTCTTCTAGGCCTAGGTATTGACCATGGCATATATGGGATATGTTAACAGCGTTGCTTTTCCATCGAAAACAACCATTGGCACTGACGTATCTTGTTTCATATCGGTCTGGATATTCAAAGGGTTTTATCTTGGAAGGCATTTCTCTGTTTGAAGGTTGAAATATAGATCCAGGTGTACTCATGTCTAAAGCTTCGTGTGGTCTTTCGAAGTTAAATTCTTCAACAAAACTATTGAACTTACGTTGTTGAGCGGGAGATGAATAAGCAGCAGGGCGAGTAGTTTCATCTTTAAGCGTGCGATGCATACGCTCATGTTGTCCATTTTGTTGTGGCTTACCAGGTTCAATCAGGTCAGGAAGTATTCCAAGCTGTATCCACCATGCTGATAGTGAAGATAGTCGTCGAAGTGCGGATGTAGCGAATGGTACGCCATTATCTGAACGAATGTATTTGGGTAGACCGTATTCTTTAAAAACCCTAGTAAATACGGGTTTTACTCCGTCAGTAGCGACAGAGGGAAGGGATTTGATGTTGAGAATAAATCGGCTGTTTTGATCGGTAATAGTTAACGGGTAACAGTAAGATCCGTTGCCAAGTTTAAATTGCCCTTTAAAATCAGTACACCAAACATCGTTGGGTTGAAGTGCTTTAATTTTTGAATGCCCAGCGTGTCCCGGTATGGACTTGCGTCGTCTTTTAGGAATAATGCCGTATGGTTTTAGAAGATCATAGACGGTGGAGGGGTGAGGCAAAGACCATGTTGGGTGGCGCTGCCCGAGCTTAACCAGTAGCTTCTTAGCGCCCCATGTGGTGCTTTCGTCTTAGTTCAAGTAGAGCGTCAACGATTTTCTGAGGTGTTCTGGTGGGTCTGTTCTCAGGAGCTCGAGATCTATCTTTGAGTCCAGGCGGGCCCTCACTGAGATAACGCTCAACCCACTTATAGCCTGTCTTACGACTGATGCCATAGTGGTTGCATAGCTCGGAGAATGAATAGACTTCGCGTATATAGTCAGCGATGAACTGTGTTTTTTGATCCATGGGTGAACTCTCTTTCCAGGGCATAATCGGATCTCTGAAGAAAATCCGATATTATGAAAAGTGTTACCCATGTTAGGCGACTGTTTTGTAACCTATGTCCCCCGACCGTACCGGGGGTAATTCTAACAAGCAGCTGCACTCGACAATTTACGCGGTGTCAAAATTGCCATGCTCGCAAGCTCCCATTTTACGGCAATTGTGCCCCCGCATAAATTGCGAGTGAGCTGGGCGTTATGCGAAATAAAAAAACAACAAACCTTGTATCGTGGCAGCTGTAAGGCTCTAACACTTGTTTGTGGAACTTAGGTTTAAGTTCCGTTAGTCCCACGCAACAATTGTATTTTGTACAGATCATCGTATGCATTTCGTGTGTCTTAGACCATGCATCGAAAAATATGATTTAAAAACCTAAGTTAGTAGAGGTCAGGTGTAGCTTTGGTTGAGGTCTTTTGTTATGGAGCTGCAATAGAAATACTATTGTTCTTCTCCATTATCGGGGCATCAAGAGCTAAGCATTCAGATCGGGGTGGCTAATTCAGCATCAAACTACTGTCCTTTTCAATCATCATAGAATCAACTAAAGTGGTAAATAAGTTCTGGAGTGTAAAACGTTGAAATTGAGAGCAGGGTTCCGAGAGAAATCGGTAATATGGAAGGTGAGATGCTTCGAGCGCATAACAAGCGCTTGCAGCTCGACAATTTACGCGCTGTCAAAATTGCCATGCTCGCAAGCTCCCATTTTACGGCAATTTAGTCAGCGCATAAATTGCGACTGAAGCGGGCGTTATATGAAAATAGACTACACGGAGTAATCTGAATTTTGAGTAGCACATCAACAAAGACTACTTTTATAGTTGTGAGGCATGGTGAAAGTGATGCGAATAAAAATGGGATAATATCTGATAGAAATATAGATCATATCCTTACTGATAAAGGTGTTCTGCAAGCAGAGGCAACATCAGAAGTTTTGAAAAACGAAAACATTAATCATATTCTCACCTCACCAAGGCAGCGTGCGCGAATAACAGCAGACTTGATAAATAAAAATCATAAGGTGCCCATTATAGAATGTGCTGAGCTTATAGAAAGAGATTTTGGTGTTATTGGTGGCGTATCTTTAGCTGAAGCTCAGGAAATGATGACAAAGCTTAATTTTACTTGGGTTAACATACCGGAAAGTGAAGCTGCTATGGAAATAGACTCTAGAGTGGTAAAAGTTGTAAAGTATATAAAGAGCAATTTCGCAAGTAAGGTTGTTCTGATTTCTACGCATTCAGATATAGTAAAGTCTTTCCATAGGGTGTTTAACGGGGTGTCAGTTGAGAATTCCATGGCTATTATTATCGAAAATTCAGAGCCTCACTATTTCACTGCTAGTTAAGATCGTGAGTGCATATAACAAACAGCTGCACTCGACAATTTACGCGGTGTCGAAATTGCGGTCTCGCTGTCGCTCAACTATACCGCAATTTCGCCACCGCATAAATTGCGAGTGAGCTGGGCGTTAGGGCAGAAAAACTACCGTAGATCTGTAAACACTTCGGGGTGTTGCTCGGCTACACGTAGCAAAGATTTGGCGGGTCCTTGTGGTTCGCGTCTACCTTGCTCCCAGTCTTGTACAGTTCTTATGCTTACGCCCATAAGACTGGCAAAAGCATCTTGAGAGAGATCAAGCTTCTCGCGTATAACATTGGTAGGTGAGGGGTCTTTTAATTTACGGGTAACAAGCTTGCTACCATTTCCAGCTTTGTGAACCTTTATTTCTTTTAGGCCATCAAGAATTTCTTGGCCAATGTCTCTTTTAGTCATTGTCAATTTCCTGTGCAATCTGCTTTAGCAAGTGTGCTGGTATGTTCTCAGTTTCATTTTTAGCGTATAGCGTTAGCAGCCAAATTTCATCGTCAGCATTCTTCCAGTAATAAATTACTCTAATGCCACTGCGTTTACCTCTGCCGCGTAGTCCCCAGCGTACTTTTCTTACGCCCCCGCTACCAGGCACAATAGGGCCTGCGTCAGGTTGCTCTAGTAGCATCCATTGTAGTGCCGCATACTCATCGTCACCGAGGTGTTCTTTTACAAGTTCGGTGAATTTTGGGGCTTCAATAAAGAGCATATCGGCAATGTACGGCATTGCCGTAGCTAATTCAATGCCAACTGAGTCAAGAAATGTGTGTGTTCAGTGTTTTCGGGGCCGTTGTGAGCGACGTAGCCCTAACGCTGCGGTGTTGTCTGAAAAACTCTCATGGATGGAAAATGCACAAGGTGGTGTGATGACAGCTTCAGGCATGTCAGCGCTTTCTGCGGTATTTCTGGCTATTTTATAAACTGGTGATGGAATCGCGGCTGCAACGCAATTATATGGTCAATCCTTAAAAATGACATCAAAGTTGCTACCGCGCCTCGGATTCAAAACGACCTTTCTCGATGCCTCAGCAGCAGACACATTTGACGATGCAATACAACCAGGAACAAAAATTATAATAGCTGAAATTGTGTCTAATCCGATGTTAAGGATTACTGACTTTCACGCTTTGACGAAAGCCGCCAAAAAAGTCGGTGCATTGCTGGTCATAGATAATACTTTTACAACACCTTCCGGATTTAACCCATTAGATCATGGAGCTGACATGGTCATGCATTCGGTGACCAAGATGCTCTCAGGGCGCAGTGATTTAAATTTTGGTTATATCGGTACAAATAACCCTGATATTCTAAAAAAACTAGATGATACGATTGGAACATTGGGGTTAAACGCCAGCCCGTACAACTGTTGGATGGCGGAACGAGGATTGTACACGTTTGACTTACGTTTTAAGCAAGCACAAGACAATGCAACTAGGCTCTCACTCCTACTATCCGAACACCCAAAGGTTTCTGAAGTTCACTTCCCTGGTCTTGTAACGCATCCTGATCATGAAATGGCAAAAAAAATATTAAATGGTAACTTCGGAACAATAGTCAGTTTTGTGCTTAAGGGAGAGCGTGAAAACTTAAATTCTTTTTTAAGCGCCGCCGAGGATATTCCTTACGGACCGACACTGGGCGATGTTGCGACCATGATGATCGTGCCCTCAGGGTCTTCTCATCGTGAAATAGATAGAGACGAGCGTTTAAGTTTGGGTATTAAAGATAATTTGATCAGGGTATCTGTTGGCTTAGAGTCTTTCAGTATTATTCGAGATGATTTTTTGGAAGCTTTAGAAGTTGCATGAGTAGCCTAACGAATAGGATAGGTCGCCTTTTTACGGCGATCTTATCCAATGGTTGTACGAAATCACGATCGGGCGATTGACAAACTAAAAAAGTAGACTGCTTAGAAAATTGATCGAAATTTAGCGAGTGGAGTGACTATCTGCTTGGTTTGGGAGAGTGCCTGTCGGAAAAGGCTTAACGCCCACCGAAGTCAACACAGAAGGGATGATTTTATACCGTCGACAGTTCTCGCATTGTTAGTGCCCCACAAGGCAATTGTGAGGCACTCCTATTGCTAAAACAAGCTAAGGCATATTGGCAGTAATGAGGCTGCAATTACATTAATTGTTGATATCTCATTTCGCTTTCTACTGCCAGTATTCCTTTTGGCTCCAAAAAATTGTAGAGGCTATTTTGCACCGAGACAGTCAACTTCGACCTTTGCGCCTAGCGCTAAGCCATTAGCGCCGAAAGCTGCTCTCGCAGGAAATATGCCTGCTTCGAAATAGGTTTTATAGACATTGTTGAAGGCCCCCCATTCTTTAATGTCTGCCAGCATGACGGTACATTTAACCAGGTTACTCAACGAATACCCATGAGCTTCTAAACTAGTTTTAATATTTTCCATCACTACTGTCCCGTTAACTCTGTTGTGAGTATGGCCTGATTCCGCAGATTTGTTACAATGTAATTGCTTAAAAA
>JAYJMJ010260159.1:0-14888 GCA_036873875.1 Laminaria ephemera | reverse complement strand
TACGAGATCCGCCATCAATGATGGGTCTTCATGATGGTTGACGGTCGGGAACATCAAACCCGACCGCGCCAGGGAGTCAGGGTCCCTCTACGAGAGCGGCCCAAACTCCCAACTATCACTACGATCTCTCCTTGATGCGTGCTACGATAGAGGTAGCACTTTCTGGCAAAAATATTTTCTGAATAACGGGGCTCCTTAACCCAAAATCGTCGGGATGTTATTCTTGTTTTGCAATATGAGCATTTTTCATACCTAGGCCATGGGTTTGGTCATCGGGCTGCACTTTTTAGTTTACTCGAAATGTGTTTTGGGGTGAGGTATAGAGCTCCTCAAGTGAGGAGCCTCAGAAAAAAAATGGTGCACCTCTACCGTAGCATGCGTCATAAGTGGCGTCGACGGCAGGGAAGTTTGTCTAGGCTCCTCCTTGCCACATATACTAAAGAATAAGTGAACTCCGGCCTCGGCCACACCCTGTCCAAGACCAAGACCAGGCCGACATCATCGGAGGAGACGGCCTTCATACATGCGGTAGATGAACTCGGAGGAATGGTTCCGGAACCTAGACTTCGGTCAGGCCTACGTGCGGCCAATCCTACCCCTGGCTCCACCATTGGCTACCGACGAACGTGGCCGGGTGGACACAGGTGCGATGCCCGCTCCCTCGGGCACGCTGCCAGTTTGAGCTGACGTACTCAGGGACCCGATGCAAAGACAGTTACGGCGGTTTCCATGGCATGCCCCGGTACGGAATGCTGGTGTGGGTGAGAGCGAGTTTGTGCCAGGCTTTGTGCGAAAATACATAGAGTTTTGGGACGAAGTAGTCCTGCAGGGACATCTATTCCGCGGCGAGCTAGTCTCATACTTGCGCGACGGGGTTAGTGCACACAACTTTCTGATTGACTCTTGTCGGGGGTCGTCAAAGGCCTTCCCGTACAACGCAGACCAATTTCCGGGAGCAGGTTTTGCGAACCGTATCCCGCCAGCGCACGCTGGATTCGTGGATGCTGAAATGAAATCTCTCGTCGCGGCGGGGTGCGTTGTGAAATGGGCCGACGTTCGGGGCCCGGCGGGACGCGCGCGGCCGCGTCTGATCCAAGCGGTATCCGTAGAGGAGACTGAACCACGGCTAATTTACGACGCCTGGCCGTTGAACCAGCGATACAAGCCCATTGGCTTTATCATGGATACGGTCGCGCGGGTAGCTAACGTAGTCTCTGAGGGCTTCTTTCAGGGATCGCTGGACGATTCCTCTGCTTTTCATCATATCTTGTTGAACACCGCTTCGTGGCCGCTTGTCGGACTGGCGTATCAGGGCATAGATTATGTGTGGTGTGTTTAGCCGTTTGGGTCGTGCGAGAGTCCTTATGTGTACGTACCATTCCTTGAGTGAGGTGAAGGTAGCGTGCCTTCGGTCGAGAGGGATCCTGGCCTTAGCGTATCTTGATGACTCGTTAATGGGTAACTTTCAATCCACTTAGGGGCAATCGGAGCGTAAACAGTGGCTGGCGGCAACGGAGGCCAATCACGGAGACATGCTGGTGTCGTTTAAGTGCGGGTACTTCTTTTCCGTGAAGAAGTGCGACCTGCGGCCGACGCGGATCCAGCGGTACCTCGGAATGTTGTATAAGTCAGAACCCGCCGCGTTTCGAGTCTCAGAGGACAAGTCAGACAAGCTGCAACAGCTTCTGTTCACCGCCCTCGACGAGGATGAGCTATCGTTTCGTACGCTGGAGCGCATCGCGGGCAAAAAATACATGAGCTTGACCGTGGCTGTTCGCCCGACGTCGTTATGGACTCATGCCATGTTTGCCTTACTGTCGAAATTAGAGAAGACAGGCACGAGTGGAACTGATCTGGCGAAAAATTCCCTTGCGGACCTGCTGGGGAAATTCAAGCAGTGGGTGAGTATTACACCTACCCCACAAGAGGGACCGTGGCCAAGGGCACAACACTTCATCGCTGGTCTGACCGGTGGTGTGACGGATGCGTCTTCCATCGGGTGGGGAAGGGTAGTCAACGCGAGCTCGGGTCCCTTCCGCGCTGGGGTGTACTCATTTCATGCATAGGCGTAGTCTTATGACCATTGACGCTAGGGGGAGTTTCCGCAGCATTGGTTATCTATTAGCTAGGCATATCAACAGCAAGGAGATGTACGCCTTGTACCACGTGTTGCAGTAGTTTTGTACGCGGTTCCCCGAGGCTTTACGACGCGGGCAAGTTTCCATTGACGACGACAACCAGTGAGTGGTCGGAGCTTTCAAGCGAGGGCGAGCCAAGGGCTCCGAGACACATGCGTTGTTGGTGCAACGTTTTTTATTTGTAGGTAGCGTACGGCTTCCTGTTGGCACTGAAGTGGATCCCGACGGCCGCTAACGGCGTCGCGGACGCGATCTCGCGCCCGTCACGTGAATCAATAATTCGTTTGCAGCCCACCGCTATTCGGGGGGTGTGGGGCGAGCTGTGACTGTTCAGCTTTGACCGCATGGCATCCACAGCATCCGCGCAGCGCATTCATCGGAGTACCCAAGCATTGCCATTTTTCTCCCAGTACGATTGTGACGGATCTTCGGGTGTAGGCGTGCTGGCGCAGAACGTTGTCAACAGTACCGGGCACGGGAGAACAAGCGTTCGGTCATTGTTTCCCTCCACCGATTATGGCTGGGCACATTGTGCAGCACTTAGCAGAGTGTCAGGCACACGCAGTCATTGTAGTTCCCGATACGCGGGCGTACTGACTCCCGTCCGTACAGCAGGCAATGGTTCACTCTTTCGAGGTAGCCCCGAGGGCTACGTTTGGGTACTTTCAGTGGCCTAGACAAGATGGAGCACTTATGAAATGGCGGCACCCAAAATGGGCGATGAGGGCGTATAAAGTGGACTTCCGTACGTCGGGCAAATATAACCTCTTCCTGTATCTCTTGCATGGTACATGACTAGTTGCTCCATTGCCGACGCGCCCCTATCTCTCAATTGTATTTGACGATTTTGGTGCAGCAAGACGCGGGGGCGTCACCCGCGCCTGGGACTTTGTCCGGTGCGTATTATGCACAACATGTAGAACGGAGAACGTTAGGAAGTTTTTCTACTGCTGGTTCTGCGGGACGCAGCCGTATCGGGGACAACCGATTACGCGTGACCCGGAGGCGACACTGGTACGGATCGACGTCGGGAATCTTGAAGACCGTCGAGCGACGGTTTGGCTGCTATGACAGAGCGGCCAGGTCAGCGGCGTGAAATCGAGATAGCCGACGAGTTCGATGCGTTGTTCCAGGCGAGATCGGGGCAGCATCGAGGCTGGGCACCAGCAACACCTGAAGACTTGTTTGGTTGGCCTTGTTTCCTTGATGCCCAAGGAAGTGGCACTACGTGGGTGTACGAACGATCTTGCCCTAACGTAGGGCTAGCGAGCGGCAGTACATGTCCTCCGGGGAGTAGTTGCGCTATGTGGTATGCGGCCGGATCTAAGGATAAAGGCTGCGTTTTTAAGTTGCGAAATGGTCATGCGGGAGCAGCTCGGCAAGGTAGAGGAATGGGACCCGGTACAACAGAAAGGAAACCAATGCTCGAGGCCTCTAGTCGAATCCTACCTTGCATTTTTTGGCGAGGAGCAAAATCAGGTAAGAGTACCAGTGAAGCAAGCAGCGCCGATGTTGACACACGTCCTAGCCCAGTTGCTACAGAGCATGCGGATTCGAGCACAGCTTGCCGAATCGTTGTCCCAACGAATCGCAATTACTAGATACATCGCTCCATACTCCCTGGCCTTTCACTCCTTGAGGGGGGGATTCAACCTATCCTTCACCTTGGGTTCGCGGGTCTTGCGGCTGCCCGATTCGGCGGGATTAATTTTTAACTTCCACTTTTGGGAAGACACTGCGGAAGTCAGCTGAAGCAGTGGTGGTTTTGGCAGGCACGGAACGCCCGCAAACCTGGGCTTTTCGAGAGGTCACAGAGTACATTTCTGCTGCCCTTGCTATCGGGTGGGACCCAGCGGCGGAGCACTTGTTCCCGGTTGTGGAATTTGATGGTGGACGGGCAACGGTACCCCTGACGCCCTCCCGTATGACGACCGCAATACAGGTGCACCTGCGAGCGGGGGGGGTATCAGACCAGTTCTTGATGCACTCATTTCGGGTAAGCGGATCGCTTAGCAAGTCGCTTGCGGATACAGCGGTATACGAGATCATGAAGATCGGGGGTTGGAAGACGGAACGCGTGGCATGGTAGTATTACATTGGAGCTAAAACTAGTGCTTCGGCGGCGGCGTCTACGCCAAAGCACAATGAGGGTTCTAAGCGAGAGATTGACAGCGGCTGCGCGACAGCCATCGACTTGCCGCTATCCCCGGCTGTCCGGGACGATCTTGCCCCGTGCAAGCCGCCGTAGATTGGAGGTCAAAGTAACATCTGGGTGAGACCTCATGCCCATTCCAGCGGTCAACGGAGAGTATGTACAAAGAGGCAACGAAGTATGGGTAGGACCACTGGCTGTGGCAGGAGGCCTCATCTAATCCAATATTTGTTTGAAGTGGAATGCGAACGAACATATTAATACTACAGCAAAAAATCGGCAACAAATGTATTTATGGAACCAGACATGGAACAGGTGTGTGGGTCCAGGATTGTGGGAAGATAAACATCTCGGAACAACAGTCGCCCACCCATGCACTGCCCTTTTCAACGTATTATATCAAAAGTGGAGAAAACATCGGTCGATACAAACTTGTTTCCGGATCTCTGATGGAGGCTAAGTTTACCTGTTGCTCAGGCTTAAAGCTGGGTTGGTGGAGGTCCCGGGGAAGATAGATAAACGTGTATATATTATAATGACTCGTCCTGGGATCACAGCGTAGAGCGTCCACAGGAGAGGGCCTACGGAAGAGGAGTGACGGCAAAATAGATATACGATAATTCCGCCTACTCGGGGATGCTCCGCCGAGTATATCCCACTACAAAAATCTCGAACTACCATTGGAACTCCCTATTGCCGTCAACCACATCCATAATAGTACCAAGCACTAAAGTACAACTAACAAAACTATACTGACCATCCCACACGCCCAGCCTCGCATGATAGTTCTATCCTATTTTATTTTTATTATATGTTTGCAAGCTTTGTTGGAAAAGTACGCACACTGAGCCCGAGCTCAACGCGCAAGTATATTGTGGGCGAGGACCTCTTGCTGGGGCATGAGGCCTCATCTGATCCAATCCTTATTTTAGATGACATGCAAAGGGGCAGAATAATACTACAGGATTTTTGTTCGGGAACTGGCCGCCACGAGAACCCTTCCCGCGGGAACTGGCCACCACGAGAATTCACGGGAGGTTTGGTCCAGAAAGGGCCCACTATGACGGCATTTCACCGGACGCGGATGAGCCGCCGCGATATCATATACCAGGTATATATTTTCCGTTGTACTTGTACTCATTAACAAGAAAATTGTGGAAGCTAGTAGCACTTGCATGTAACCTATACCTGGAATCTAGTAGCACCTGCATGCACGATACTTGTCGATACATTCGCCCCGACATCGGCTGTGAAAACTTCGTCGCACGTGCGTGTTTGAACTGAACAACTCCAAGAACAGCAAAAACTGAGCAAAGCAAAACACGTTCTTCTTGCATTATTCCAGATTCCAAACGATAACAGCAAAAGCAACCTAGACGCTGCGACAGATGCGTCCAGCAACCTGGACCGCTTAGATAGAGAGAAAACCCGCCATGCATCCAGCACACAACACAGCGCCCATCTCGTCGAAAACGGAACACCATGCGAACAGCACCAACCACAGGTGCTCCCAGTATACGTCACAATCCGAGTGAATATACTTTGAGAAATTGAAGTATTACCGCAAGCACGGGCACCACGTACAGTACAATAACCCCGCTGTTGGAAAATCCCTGTCAAGAACGCCGACGTATCGTCACCAATGCCAGGTAAAACGGCAATTATTCTACGCAATCTCAGCACCAACAACTACTTACTGACAACAAAATTATAAAAGGCAACCACTTAACTAATAGCATTAGAGCCTTCCAACTGCCCAAAGTCCAAACCCAGTCTATACCACCAGGTATCTCTTGAACAATCACCAAAATAAAAGCTAACGGATAGTTTAAACACTTCCGCATTTATTTATGATACGTTAATGTTCGGATTATCCACCTGTGACGCCAATTACTTCACACTCGGACGTGATTCTAATTTGTCTCATCCAAGTATAATAGCATGCTCACATCTGTACTCCTATTAGCCTATTCAGCTGCCTCCTTGCTCTGTGTACAGCATCGTACAGTCGTTCACATGTAAACAAGGGGAAAACCACGTGGGACAACTGCTGACAACATGCAAACCAACCAAACCCAAACCAACTTTAACCAAGCAGCGTTATCACTGAATATTACTATCAAGTACTACAGTACAACAACCCTTCTGTTGGAACCCCCCTTCAAAGAACGTCGATGATATGTCGTCACAATTGCCAGATAAAACGGCGAATACTGATGACGTACGCAATAATCTCAGCACCAAAGACATACTGACTGCAAATAACAAGTGTAAAAGTCGACTATTTGACCTGTAACGTAGACGCATGCTGCGATAGAGGTATTACTTTATGGCTGAAACGGTTTCTGAATGACAGGGCTCCTTAACCCAAAACCGTCGGAATTTCAGTATTTTTTTTACAACAATTTTCGTTGCATACCTAGGCAATGGGGATTTTTCGTCGGGTAGCACTGTTATTTTTCCCCGAATCAGTTTTTGGGAGAGGTACGGAGCTTCTCAGGTGAGGAAGAGCCTCAGAAAAAAAGTGGTGCATCTCTACCGTAGCACGCGTCCGTTGCAATTTACAACTGTCCGAAGTCCAAACCTCTACGTACTACCAGGTATCTCTTGAATACACAAAAAGTATTTTGAGTACTTCCGCAATACTTATGACGTTAATGTTCGAACTGCCCATATGTCACGTCAATTACTTCTTCTCACTCGGACGTGCTACCGCTGCTGTAATTTCGTCCCCTTCAATTAGCATGCTCTCTGTTACAGTACCCTTAAACGTTCCCTAAACAAACCATGATCGTTTTCATTTCACCGATAGTCATCCAATTTGATTTAGCGCAAACCTACCCCGCTATTCAAAACATCAAACAACCCCTTGCTGTTCACAAAAAAATGACACGGCAAGCGGAGGCTGCGGTTACGGTGACGGCAGGGCAGGTGCTGGCATATACTACACGGACGGCAATTCCGGTGGTGTCGGTGCAGCTGCAGACGAAGTCGCCCACCCCCCAGCTGTCAGCGGGGGTGTCACGAGCGACTAGAGTCTCGATTAGTGCCCAAACAAGGTTTTCAAGGCAAAGCTCACAAAAAATTAAACATTGTGCCCAGAAGGCACAGTGGGGGGGGGGGGGGGGGGAGAAATATGCTGTGCTCGCTTTGGCTTGGCCACTTCCGTACGTCCACAAATAGACGCGTCAGAACAGCTACGAGTGACAAACGTAAATGGGTGGCAACAACAAATCAGCGCCTCAATCAAACTCACCGCACTGCTTTTCTCGATGTTCACACCCGGCTTGTTGAGTAGGTAGACTACCACCCCAACCCTCTCCCACCCCACTTAACCTACATGTCATTTGAGTCCCCTCAACCGATCGCACCACCAACGTTTCCTTCGCCTCCTTATGCGGCTACCCAGCCCCTTGAACTCATACACACAATTTCAATAGTGTCCACCTCAAGGTCCTTTCGACCGAGCTATGCCACCAGACAACGCAGTTCCCCGACAAAGCCTCCTCCTCTTCCAGTCATCCAGCATCATCATCGAACGCATACACTTAACTCGTACAGCATGGTGGCCATTTGCAGATTCGCTTGGCCCAGCTTAGCTTCAGCGATTACCAGAGAGCGCCTCAACAATTCCTCAGGCTTCTCAGCCGTCTTACGTTCTTAACGCATGTACTCATCTCATGCAGCGTTTAAGTCACATCCACAGAATACATCCACCCTCTTCGCCCAGATTGGGCTTCCAAATCAAAGGGAAGTTTTTCAACTCCTCAGCCGCCCCCAGCCGTCCTGCCGCTCGAACACAACCACCTACAGAGAACGGAATGATGGCCACCTACAAACCCTCTCGACTCAGCTTGGTCTCCCGAATCACCAGGAAGCCGCCCAACAACGCCTAAGCCTACTCCAGCTGTCCTGTCTGTTGGTCGCATAAACCCAGCTCGTGCAGTGTGACGGCGACCTGCGCATGCTTTTGGCCCGGCGTGGCCTCGAAAATCACCAGGCAGCGCCTTAGCAACTCCTCAGCCTCTTCAAATCGTCCTGCCTTTCGGACACATACACCCAGATTGAACAGCGTAGCGGCCACAGTCACATCCTCTCGGCCAAGCTTGGCCTCTTGAATCACCAAACAGCGCCTCAGCAACTCCTCAGCTTCCTCCAACCGGCCCGCATCGCGAACCATTGGACCCAGAGAGGCCAGCGTGCTTGCCACCTGCACATCGTCTCGGCCTAGTTTGGTCTCTTCGATCGCCAGACAGCGCCTCAGCAACTCCTCAGCCTCCTGCAACCGTCCCGCATCTCGAACACATACACCTAGTGAAAACAACGTGATGGCGACGTTCACATCCTCTCGGCCAAATTGGGCCTCGTCAATCACCAAACTGCGCCTCAACAACTCCTCAGCCTCCTCCAGCCGTCCTGTGTCTCGAACGCATACACTCAGCTCGTGCAGCGTGACGGCCACCTGCATATCCTCTCGGCCCAGCTTGGCCTCTTTGATCTCCAAACAGCGACGCAACAACCCTTCAGCCTCCTCCGGCCGTCCTGCCAGTTCGAGGCATACACCCAGCTCGTGTAACGTGACGGCCACATTCCCATGTTCTCGGCCGAGCTTGGCCTCCGTAATTACCAGGCAGCGTCTCAACATTTTCTCAGCTTCCGGCAACCGTCCCGCATCCCGAACGCATGCACCCAGCATGGACAGCGTGGCGGCCACCTGCGCATTCTCTCGGCCCAGCTTGGCCTCCCGAATTACCAGGCAGCGTCTCAACAATTCCTCAGCTTCCGCCAACCGTCCCGCATCCTTAACGTATGCGCCCAACTCGTGCAGCGTGTTTGCCATCTGCACATCATCTTGGCCCAACGTGGCCTCCCGAATCACCAAACAGCGCCTTAACAACTTCTCAGCCTCTTCCGTCCGTCCTGCCTTTCGGATACATACACCCAGATTGAACAGCGCAGCGGCCACCTGTACATCATCTCGGTCCATCTTGGCTTCTCGAATCACCAGGCAGCGTCTCAATAACTCCTCGGCTTCCTTCAACCGGCCCGCACCATAAGCGCATACGCCAAGGTCATTCAGCGTGAGGGCCACCTGCACATCCTCTCGGCCCAGCGTTGTCTCGAAAATCACCAAACAACGCCTCAACAACTTCTCAGCCTCCTCCAGCCGTCCCACCGTTCGGACACATGCACCTAGATTGAACAGCGTGGAGGCCACTTTCACATCCTCTCGGGATAGCTTGGTTTCCCAAATCACCAAGCAGCGCCTCAACAACTCCTCAGCTTCCTCCAACCGGCCCGCATCATGAACGCATATGCCCAGATCGTTCAGCGTGTGGGCCACCTGCACGACGTCTGGCCCCAGCGTGGCCTCGAAAATAACCAAACTGCGCCTCAACACCTCCTCAGCTTCGTTCGGTCGTCCTGCCTTCCGGAAACAAATACCCAGATTGAACAGTGTAACGGCCACATTGACATCCTCTCGCCCCAGCTTGGCCTCCAAAATCACCAGGCCGCGTCTCAGCAACTCCTCCGCCTCCTCCAACTTTCCTGCATCCTGAACGCATACACCCAGCTCGTTCAGCGTGAGGGCCACCTGCGCATCCTCTCGGTCCAGTGTGGCCTCCCGAATCGCCAGACAGCGCCTCAACAACTTCTCAGCCTTCTCGTGTCGTCCTGCCTTTCGGACGCATACACCCAGAAGGAACAGAGTCACTGCTACCAGCACATCCTCTCGGCCCAGCTTGGTCTCCCGAATCACCAGACAGCGTCTCAACAACTCCTCGGCTTCCTCCAACCGGTCCGCATCCTGAACGCATGCACCCAGCTCGTCCAGCGTGAGGGCCACCTGTACATCCTCTCGGCCCAGCTTGACCTCCCGAATCATTAGACAGCGCCTCAACAACTCTTCAGCTTCCTTAAGTCGTCCCGCCATTCGGACAGAACCACCCAGGTTGAACAGCGTGACGGCCACCTGCACATCCTCTCGGCCCAGCTTGGCCTCTTGGATCACCAGACAACGCTTCAGCAGCTCTTCAGCCTCCCCAATCCGTCCCGTCATTCGGAGGCATACACCCAGAGAGAGCAGCGTGAGGGCCACCTGCACGTGCTCTCGACCCAGCTTGGCTTCCCGAATCACCAGGCAGCGACTTAACAACTCCGCAGCCTCTTCCGGCCGCCCCACATCTTGAACGCATATACCCAGATAGTGCAACGTGACAGCAACCTGCTCATCACCTTGGCCCAGCTTGGCCTCTCGGATCATCAGACAGCGCCTTAATAACTCTTCCGTTTCTTCCAGTCGTCCTGCCATTCGGACTGAAACACTCAGGTTGAAAAGCGTGACGGCCACACTCACATCCTCTGGGCCCAGCTTGGCCTCCCGAATCACGAGGCAGCGTCTCAACAACTCCTCGGCTTCCTCCAACCGTCCCGTTTTCCGAACGCATAAACCCAAAGCGTTTAGCGTGTCAGCCACCACCACATCCTCTTGGCCCAGTTTGGATTCCTCGATCGTCAGACAGCGCCTCAACAACTGTTCAGCTTCTTCAAGCCGTCCTGCCTTTTGGACGATTGCAGACAGCTGGTACAGTACGATGGCGACCACCACATCGTCTCGGCTAAGCTGGGCCTCTTTGATCACCAAACAGCGCCTCAACAACCCCTCAGCTTCCTCCATCCGGCCCGCATCAAAAACGCATATGCCGAGTTCATTCAGCGTGAGGGCCACCTGCACATTGTCTCGGCCCAGCGTGGCCTCCCGAATCTCTAGACAGCGCCTCAACAACTTCTCAGCCTCCTCCGGACGTCCTGCCTTTCGGACGCATACACCCAGAAGGAACAGAGTGACTGCTACCAGCACATCCTCTCGGCCCAGCTTGGTCTCCCGAATCACTAAACAGCGTCTCAACAACTCCTCGGCTTCCTCCAACCGGTCCGCATCCTGAACGTATGCGCCCAGCTCGTTCAGCGTGACGGCCACTTGCACATCCTCTCGGCCCAGCTTGGCCTCCTGAATTTCCAGACAGCGCCTCAACAACTCTTCGGCTTCCTCCAGTCGTCCTGCCATTCGGACAGAAACACCCAGGTTGAACAGCGTGATGGCCACCAGCAAATCCTCTCGGCCCAGCTTGACCTCCTGAATCACCAAACAGCGTCTCAACAAACCCTCGGCTTCCTCAAACCGCCCTGATTTCTGAACAAGTACGCCCAAAGAGTTTAACGTGTCAGCCACCAGCACATCCTCTCGGCCCAGCGTGACCTCCCGAATCACCAGGCAGCGTCTCAACAACTCCTCCGCTTCCTCCAACCGCCCTGCGTTTTGAACAAGTACGCCCAAATCGTTTAACGTGTCAGCCACCAGCACATCCTCTCGGCCCAGCGTGGCCTCCCGAATCACCAGGCAGCGTCTCAACAACTCCTCGGCTTCCTCCAACCGCCCTGCTTCCTGAACAAGTACTCTCAAATGGTTTAACGTGTTAGCCACCAGCACATCCTCTCGGCCCAGCTTGGCCTCCTGAATTTCCAGACAGCGCCTCAGCAACTCTTCAGCTTCCTCCAGTCGTCCTGCCATTCGGACAGAAACACCCAGGTTGAACAGCGTGACGGCAACCAGCAAATCCTCTCGGCCCAGCTTGGCCTCCCGAATCACCAAACAGCGTCTCAACAACTCCTCGGCTTCTTCCAACCGCCCTGCGTTTTGAACAAGTACGCCCAAATCGTTTAACGTGTCAGCCACCACCACATCCTCTTGGCCCAGTTTGGATTCCTCGATCGTCAGACAGCGCCTCAACAACTGTTCAGCTTCTTCAAGCCGTCCTGCCTTTTGGATGATTGCAGCCAGCTGGTACAGTACGATGGTGACCTCCACATCTTCTCGGCTAAGCTGGGCCTCTTTGATCACCAAACAGCGCCTCAACAACTCCTCAGCTTCCTCCAACCGTCCCGCTTTTCCAACGCATACGCCCAGCTCGTGCAGCGTGTAAGCCACATGCACATCATCTCGGCCTAGCTTAGTCTCCCGAATCTCTAGACAGCGCCTCAGCAACTCCTCAGCCTCCGCCAGCCGCCCAGCATTTTGAATGCATACACCCAGCTCGTGCAGCGTGACGGCGACGTGTACATCCTCTCCGCCATGCTGGGCCTCTTCAATTAGCAAGCAGCGTTTCAGCATCTCCTCAGCCCCCTCCAGCCGTCCCGCGTCTCGAACGCATACACCCAACTTGAGTAGCGTGTAAGCCATTTCCCCGTCATCTCGGCCAAGGCTGGACTCTTGGATCACCAGACAGTTCCTCAAAAACTCCTCAACCTCCCCCGACCGTCCAGTATCTTGAACGCATACACCCAGCTGGAATATACCAAAGCAATGCGGAGGCGAAAGGTGGGCCAAGGTGTTGTTAATAGACATCCGCAGAGGACTTTGTTCATCACCCATGCCGCCGTCGGGCACCATGATCTTGCCAGTTCGGCAGGAAATGTGAGAGACGGATACATTGGCGTAAGTAATAACTTCCTGCTTGTAGTCGCATTATATCTGACCTCATCAGTGCACCACGATTGAGTGTAACTCTAACATGTACCGGAGGCTCTGAGACCAATAATGATGAGACCAGAAAACAGAAGCAAATCAGGTGTTCCCCCTTTGTGGTGCTGAAACCCACACAAGTCTCTGGCTTCTTTTGTTCTGTTCCAAAACCTGCCGGGGCAGCAAAGAACACCTGCGTTTTGCACACAGCACTAACCGCCGCCACAGAGTCCTCGCCTCGCAGAACAAGGGCCACATCAAACCTAAGAGTGTGTATGCTCCATTAAGCTGACAGTCCTAAGTGCCAAATTTGAGGGCCGTAAGTGGTCTGTGCCTGGAGGTCTCGCTTGGGGCGTGAAAGCCTGATCGAATTCTGTATCAAATTTTGACAATGCAAAACAGAAATAGCCCATTTCCGAGATATCCAAACACACGCCACAAATGGCTCTAAAACGTGGCATCCAGGACGTTCTGAGCACTTGAGCACATATCCTTGGAAGGTTTAGCGTGACCCGTGCTCTGTGAGGCATTGGCGGCGGTTGGTGTTTCACGCCAAAAGCACATTGTGTTTGGTGTGGGCAGCCTACGAAAAAGGGTTCAGGCCTACCGCTGGCGCTGCTTGCGGGTTTATGGACGACATAGGTATGAGGAATGTAAACGGGAGTACCGGTAGCGACGTAACATGGGATAACCGTAGGTTCACACGATAGACAAGATACAGCACCACCTCTGATAACTGAGACGGGCATCAGTTCCGGAGGGTAAAACACCCCACCTCGGAATGTGTGACATGCAGACGGTAGGATATAAACTTTCGATCCATCGAAAGATTTGGCCATTCCGCGAGCTTCACAAAATAGAAGAGAGCGATCAGTATGCAGTAGTGGTAGGGTAATACATGATCACCGTTACAAAGCGGCTCGACAGTAGCGGCGGCACGGACACATCCAGGCAAGTGAGAAATAATCTGATCAAGAAGTTTAGTATGTACGTACAAGGCGCTTCGCTCCGCGGGCGGCATTCGCCGCCCGCTACGCTCGCTCAGGAAGGAAAAATACAACAACTTATGAGAAGCGGACGGAGGTCTATGATTGATTGTAGGTGCAAACTGGCGATTTGAAAGTGCCAAGAGGCCCACCGCCATGCTCCAGGAAAACAACCCGGACGCCACATGCATGAGTATACCGTACCAGGTACGTTGTACCTGGTATCTTGCTGCAGTACTTGCCATATATATGCCTTTCAACGTTTGTGACTATAGAGCTTTTTTTGTCCGTCCGTCTAGGAGGACGAATCGGTATCAGGTATGGACACTGGGTGTGCTGGATGTCGAGATGGGTGGAAAAAGCAGTTTAATAAAAAAGACACACACGAAGCAGTGATGTGGGTCAAGTGTCAGTAAAGAGACTGCTGTTTTTGGACACGTCAGTCACACCTTATCAAGATATTCCAATCTTAAATTGTATATTACGTCTAGACGGCGGTCCGTCACAGGGCTGAGTCTCAGCGGTACTTGGAAAAAATCAAATTAAACATGATATTCGTTGAAAGCGGAATTAAACTTTTGAAATCGGTGTTAAACTTTTGACGAAGAATCCGGATATCCAACAAAAAACCCGAACGGAATAATATCGAAACAAAAAGCTGACGTTTTTAAAATATTTTTTATAAAATCATCAAGCCCTTGGAGTCGACCCCACGTGGTAGCCCAAGTGACCCGAAAATTCGATGGAGAGCAATGGTCACGAAGGTGTTTTCCGCTGCCGCTATTCGACCCTTCGTACGAGAGTATCGATCCATTGGGGTTAATATTTTTTATAACCCTGTAATTTTTGGAGTTGCTGAAGCTTACAAGTGCTGAGACGAACTTAAGACTGTGATGTTTTCACTGCTGTTTTAAACACGACCTTGTTTTGTTTTGTTTTGTTTTGTTGTGTTTGTTTTTGTTTTTGTTTTTGTTTTTGTTTGTTTGTTTTTTAATTTATTTTTTATTTTATTTAATAGTGTTCATAGCCATGATGTGTTATTAACACTAATGCTGTGTTGTGATTAGTACATGATTATTATTTCTGGT
>JAYJMJ010260146.1:0-14890 GCA_036873875.1 Laminaria ephemera | reverse complement strand
GGCGACGGCTGCATGTTCGGTGGTGCCGGCGTCCTCGCCGGCATCACCACAGGCACCGGCGCACGGGGAGGGAGAGCTACCGCCACCCCCGGCGACGGCTGCATGTTCGGTGGTGCCGGCGTCCTCGCCGGCATCACCACAGGCACCGGCGCACGGGGAGGGAGAGCGGGGGAAAACAATACCGCAGGGCCGGGGGGGGGGGGATTTTTCGCTACTGTGGGACCTACCGCTACCATCACCCCCTGCGACGGCGGCACTGTCAGTGGCCCCGGCGCCCTCAACGGTTGCATCATGTCAGGCACCGGCGCACAGGGGGGAGGGGGAGGGGGGGGGGGAATGGCCGTCATCGCCGGCGGCTCAAGCATGGGGGAAAACGGTGGAACACGGGGGCTGGGGGGGGGGAAACGACGTGTACCAGTCAGGCGAGAACCAGCCCTGTCTCGGGGAAAAGTCAAACGCCCGCCCATCAAGTGGGTGCCCGTCCTGTCTAAGAAAACATGTTCCTTCAGTTGGATGATATGCAAAGAGAGGAGGTTAACCTTCATGCTCGGAAGGTATGATACGCTTTCTAGGGTTACCCTAATATCCTGCCTTGCATCGTGGAACGTCAAATCTAGGCTCCCTACATACTCTACCGTCAGCAACGTTCCGTCTCCAATAAACACCTGGGAGTTCTCGGGGGAGGGGCGGCGCAGATTATACAAGCAATCAGGGTTGCCGGTCATGTGTTGTGATGCACCGTTGTCGGCGATCCAAGTCTCAACCCCCTCATCCAACTCACCACACTGACCATGTAAGCCAATCATCATTGGCGGAGACTGGGCTGTTAGAAGATGTGATGGCTCGTAGTGTGACGGCTCTCCGGGAGCCGCGTGCGGCGGCGGCTGTTGTTGGTACTGTTGCGGCTGTGGTAGGGGTTGCTGATATTGGTACTGTTGCGGCTGCTGAAATTGTGAGGGCTGCTGGTACTGCTGAGGCTGCTGGTACTGCTGCGGCTGCTGCGGAGGCTGCTGCGGGGGTTGCTGGTACTGCTGAGGCTGCTGGTATTGCTGCGGCTGCTGCGGAGGCTGCTGCGGAGGCTGCTGCTGGGGCTGCTGGTACTGCTGGGGTGTCGGAGTTGGGTCCCATGTCGGAGTTGGGGGCCCCAGTTGTGGGATAGGAGCTGGAGGGGGGGGCAGTGGTGTAGCACTAGTTGCCACATGACCATGGTTGATGTACACGTTTCGGGGTGGGTTGGGGTCCTCGGTAAGCTGAACTGTGACTATGGCGCGGCAGTCGGCTGCAAAATGACCTATCTGCCTACATGTGTAGCAACGGGGGCGGGGATCAGATTTGTGGATGCCCTGCTCGGCGCCTTGCGGTCGACGCAGGTTGGCGGGATATCCGGCATCGTTGTACATGCGATCAGTACCTGGGGGGTGCCCCTCGGGCCCCACGAACCGTGCGTCCCGTACCTGGGGCCACTGGCTTCCGTCGTTGTTGCGCGCATCCTGTCTCGATTTCTTTTGCTTGCGTTTGTCCCCGCGGCCACCTCCCCAGCCCTGACCCTGTTGCTGTTGCTGCTGCTGCTGTCCGCCCGCCCAGCCTGGGCCATGCTGTTGTTGCTGCTTCTGCTGCTGCTGCTGTCCTCCGCCCGCCCAGCCTGGGCCATGCTGTTGCTGCTGCTGCTGCTGCTGCTGCTGCTGCTGTCCTCCGCCCGCCCAGCCTGGGCCATGCTGTTGCTGCTGCTGCTGTTGCTGCTGCTGCTGCTGGCCGCCAGCCCAGTGCTTATCCTCGCCTCTCGCCCCACCTCCACCTTGCATGTGATGGCCGGGGGTGGGGAAAGGGCCAGGTCCACCGCTGCCATTCGCGACTAAAACATGTGCTGTGCCATCTACCGTCTTTCCCTTCTTCTCAAACTCCCGGAACGTCGCTCGTACCCGGGCCTCAATCATCGTCAGGGACAGGTTAGGGGCATACTGTAAGATCTTCTTGTCTACGTCGTACGCCGACGACAGGCACTGTACTAGGTGCAAGTTGTTCTCCGTATCTGTCTTCGTAATGCCCACCTCTTCCAGTTTTTCCCTGATAATGCTCATGCGTTCAAAATACAGTGCAGGCTGCTCACCATCGACCATCTCGGCGTCCATGTACTCTCTCGTGTAGGCGTGTTTGTCAAGGTCGTCGCTTGGGACGTACCAGCTACGGATTTCCGCCATGGCGAGGCTGGGGCTACCTAGCTCATATATTTTTCGCAGTAGAGACGAGTTGGTGACTGCGTGGGTGATACCTTCATATGCTCTGCGTGCTGCGGCTACCTTCGTCGGCCCGTGAATTGCCTCTAACTCCGTCGTACTTCTAGCAAGAGGTCCCTGAAAAATAATGGGTTGGGCAGTCTCCTTCAATGCGTCCTCGCATGTACCAGTAACGGCCCACGATCCCATCTGCTTTTTCCAAATGAAAACATTTTCCGCCTTATCCTCTAGTTTTGGGGCAGGTCGGCTATGTCCTACAAGTAAAGTACCCTGCTGAGCACGCTGCTCAATCCCCATACCTCTTCCGAGCTGGAGCCGTTCCAGCTCCGTCCTATCCGTCCTAGCTCTCTCCTCATTTTGAACGCTCATCCGGATCCTCATCTCCAGAAGTTCATAGCGCAGACGGTCGATTACTTCGGCCTGTCCGCTTGCCCCACCCACTGGTGGGGGCTGGTGTTGCGCTCCACGCGCTTCCTGTCCTCGGCGTGCGATCCCATCGTCACGTCTGGTTGCCCCGCTCTCCGGCGAGGTCTGGTTGAGCGCTCCTGCGCTTGTTGCCCAGCTCTCCGGCGGGGACTGGTTGATCGCTCCTGCGATATCGATCTCACCTTCGGCCCCTGCCGTGGTTGTGTTGACCGCACCTCCTGGTGTTGCCGTGGCCACCCTGGCCTCGGCCGGACCAGCGCCGCTGCCTGGCTGCTGACCCTCTGTTCCGTCCATCGAACCAAACAAAGAGAAAAATTCCACTCGTCCTCGAGTGAAATTTGGCTTCGCCCGCCAAGCCCGCACAAGTGGGTACAGGGCACAAAAGAAGACGCTAGCGTGTTAAGTGCCCTCGTGATGGAGCAGGCTCGGTCGGGGTGGGTTCAAGTACGGACACTCGTGATGTAGATATGTAGAGGGGTAAAAAAATATATTATGTTCCCGTAGAAGAGAAGAGACGTCGAGGCCACCGCATATGGAGCAAAGCTCCAGAGAAACATCCGCATGGAGAATGTGGAAACCCCAAATACCGTTACACAAATACTCCAACAACCGAGCGCGAGAGCATCCTCAACACCTTTACCTCTTATGAAACCCCTCCAACGTTATATGAAGCAGGCCAACCCGACCTCTGACGGGCCCGATCGATTTTTCTGCGGAGCTACCTACCTCTCACGCCATAAGTCGCCTGAACTACACGTACTTCCCAAACTACTAGATTGGAAATAAAAATATGATAGGGGTGCGATTTTGTGCGTAACGACCACAAAAAACGACGACAATAGCGACCAGAGATAAAAACGATATCCCCGCAAAAAAGAAGACGGCTCCGGCCACCGTAGAGTTACTTGATTTCAGTGTACATAATTCCCTAATAATAATGGAGCGTCTAGTGTGGGACGTAGTCGATGATGATGCTACTGCAAAGTTAGGCATGTTTGCAGACACAGTAGGTCGAGAATACGCTGAAGTCGAGGATTGAAGTACGTGAAAAATAGAAATCGTCGAAAAACTCGTTTTTAGGGCTTTTTAGGATATATTGGGTGTTATCTCTTTATCTCCGCCTGAAATGAATGCTCCGACCTCATCATATCCCACCTTGTGTCCCACCGCATCCAATAAAGCAAACCGCACACGAATCGCATAAATAGTTGACTCACACTAAATGTTCAAATATTGACTGATATGGCTAAAACACGGAAGAAGTCTTCTTGTGGGCCGCGCTCGAAGAGGGCAGCAGCGAAGCGAAGGGCAATCGTTTATGAGAGTAGAACCAACGGCGGCACTATCCACGAACCGGCGGGGCGCTCAGACTACGACAACGCTCTGCGGCGTGGTGTCCTCGACGCTGCCGATCGATGCCGAGGAAAAGCATTGAAGGAGCGGCACAAGAGCCGATCACAAGCTTTCTATGTAGTCCGATACGAATACGAGGAGGTGCTCTGGTGCTCCTCATCGTCTGGAAACAATTTCGCTGTTCTTCGGTTCATTGTTTTCATAGATCAGGTTCGTATACAAACAAACGGAGAATTATATGCTGCGGCTGCCGCTGCTGCTGCTGCTGCTGCTGCTGATCATATCGCTTCTGCGACGTGCTGTCGTTGCTGCTGCTGCATGCTGCTGCTTGCTGTTGGGAGGGGCATGAGTTATTGCTTGTCGGTCATGCCTTGCTTACTACATACGATAGCGATATATTTTCTCTTCATAAAATACCACTTCGGACCTCTTCGTACGCATCAGGTACCTGGTATAATATACCAGCTACCGGTATTAGTTAAGAAAAAGTTGTTGCGTACTACCTGGTACGGAAATATATATTGCTTCGTATTCGAAACATGTTATTTTTGGAGGAAGAGGTATACCAGTAGCCGGGATACATCTAAAACATATACCAGACGAACGGTATTAATGGACTACGACGAAGACGCAAAAATCGTTAGGAGAAGCGCATTAAGGGTTCAATCGATCAGTAACATCCGGCTCATATTTTGAATCGGGTAACTATATATAACGATTCTAAAGATGCCCAATGTATTCGACTCCTCACTACAAGTTCAGTTAATAGTGTTGTTTCCTGTACTGTATGTAGCATATTAGTTAGACGAGACTGGCGACGTGAGGCAAACGAAAAAGGCGGCGGGTGACTCACCTTCAGGCAAGCTCGCTTGCGGACGCCGAAAAAGGTTAGGATTAAATACTGTTCTAAGCAGCAACAGTCGCGCCGCAGCCACTGTCGCCGTGGCGAAGACGATCGATGGTGTTCTTCTCATCGTGTCTATGTAGGTTCAATATTTTTTCCTAAACAGAAATCCAACCACACACCGTAGCGAGTACGCAGAGGTCACGAAGCAAAGATTAACGGTCGTACATTTGCCAAAAATACATTTGACCACAACATGAGCAGAACGTCCTGATAGAGTGTGCACGAAGAAAACATAGATAATACCGTTTATCACGGGTCAGAACACACCATCGCGGACGAATGCCAAAACAGGTTTACTCGGCAAATAGAGGCAAAAGAGAAAACGTCGACGGGTAATTGGAGATATCTCGACAAAGGATTCCCAAACCAGCCATTCGCGTTGTTTGTGCCTTGCTAGTTATGGATGTAATTGGCTCTGATGTTTGTCAAAGGGGGTGTTATGGTTTGAATGTGACCCGATGGTTTGCCAAGTTAGGCTCCGCGTCTAAACTTCAGCAAACGGCGTACCAGGTGCCTGTGCCCGGTACCATGACGCGTTGGAAGAATACGGAACAAAACGAGCGAGGGCTAACCCACGGAAGGCATTGTATCGACTATGAGTTTTGCGAAAGTCATCAGGTTGCTATGACCGTCGTAGCTTTTCAGGTTATACGCTAGGTGCGGCCAACAGTTGCCCTTGGCGAACACAAATCACTGCGAAAACACGTCCACAACTCCGTTGCACACTAAAATCAAGTATTTAATAAACCGAAAACTAGATGTGCCATGTAGGAATCATGCGGCTCTCTCCGACGACACTGTGTCGAGTGGCGAGTGAGGGTGGTATCGCTTATTTTTGTAGTCGTGCACCCTGTGGTACGGTGTACGGTCACACCATCTAAGGAACTACTTCAAGCTGTGCGGTCGATGGCGAGGAAACAAGGCAGACGGTAGGCGCCATTATGCACGCCTATCGATCGGCACGACGGTATCCTAACATATTCACCTACCAGGTATATACAACACCTAGCCTAGTTTATTAAAAGAAAATGCGGGAGCATTTGGCAAGGGCTACAACAGGCACATAATCTGAAGCACAATATCCTTGCGGTAGATGGCAAGAGTGGGGAAGCCAGAAGCTGGAGGAAACTTCACCTGCAAGAAATCGGAAAGCAATCATAGGACAACGACAACACCTCCTGGAAAAGTACGCATACCCGTTATCAAAACTGTCGCTATATCACTACAAAAACACGGGTGATTGATCATTCCTGGGATGGAGGAAGTCGATTGACCATAATTTTTCACAGCATGCAGCGATAAAGAGCGAAACATTCCGGCCGCAGGCACTTGGCGAACGGGCAAGGTCCGTCCTGCTGTAGCTTTCTACTTACCCCCCACTATTGTTGAGGGTCACTACCGTGTACGTCACAAATAAAGTTAACTCTTCCGCTAACATCAATCCCAACCCTACCAAAAAATCGATTTGTAGGGCTAGCCCCCTTTGCCTCGTTCGCAGAGTGCGTCAATCCATACAACGTATCAAATAGGTGGCAAGGTCTACATCTTGGCGACACCAAGCTCATATCATATGTAGTAAGTACCGCAGAAGTTTTTTGTGGTCCGTTTATAGCGCCGGTGTGCCTAAGCCGGTGTCGCCTGTGCTATATGCGGCAACCGGCGATACTCTGCATAGTGTCACCACTTCGGCGGATTCCCAACACGTACCCATTAACCAAGATGGTTTATTTTGTCTTAAGTTCTAAGCGATTTCAAAGGTCCTATACTCGTGGCGGACAACCGATACTACTCAAGCGCGCTATAGAGAGACCTCTACAGCATGTACCTTCTCCTATGGTGTATGTTTATATCGCCTCAGACTAGAGCTCGGAGTCAAGTGAAGGGCGTTCGAAGAAGAGTATGGCTGGAGCTAGCTGTGGCCAGGACAAACATAGATTGTATCATAGTGTGATAAGTGCGGAAGGTCGTCAGGCCTGTCAACCATTGGATTGTGGCATTGGGTGTTTGCTATTGGACCGCATAAATTTATGCGGCGGAATTCGGCTGAACTCGTGATGTGTCGCTTTGCGCTATGCCGTGACTAACATCCAGACCCTCGTGCACCCCTGATTGGTCGGCATTCTAACCGATCAACAAATAGTGAACGGCTGCTATCGAATCCGGACGAGACGAAACTAACCGAGATCAAACATGTCCAAACAGCATGTTATGCGTTCACCCGAGTTACGGCGCGCTGCGGCAGAATAGCTGAAACATATAGTACAGTCCCGTGCCCGGAACACGTCATGACCTTGCCCATCCATGACACAACTATCGCAACCCTTCCCGTCCAAGCGACTACTCGATCCAGCTCTGCTTTGCCGTGAGCGTCCCAGAGAAGACTTTGCGCTCTAAGCTGAAGGGATACTAACTTACAACAGGTGAGAACAGTGTCAATTATGTCTTGCTCCGTATTCGTAGCGCCTTCGAAATCGCTTTGTACTCGGCACGAAAAATACTGTTTGACTTGAGTGTAACAGTAAAGTGTGTTTAAACCGCAGCGTAGTAGTGGCAGTGTGCAGGGTGGCGCCGGCTGGCGCTTGTAGTGCTCTTACTTGGCTGGCACGTGCAGGTGATGGAAATCGACCACAGCTGCTGCTGTCTACTTATTATGAGGTAGGTGTCGCCGAGCAGTAGACCTTGAAACGTAGCAATAGCATTCTTAACTCATCTTGTGTACGAAACGAAGTTAAGGTCTAGCTCTAAACATTGGTTGATTGTGTTGGGGTTGGGGTTGGGGTTGGGGTGAGGGTTTGGCTAAGTCATAGTTGGATCGTACACAGTGGTCACCCTTCACCGTAGGGTAGAACAAGTGGCAAGGTGCCCTCTGATGCCTCCAAGTTCCTGTAGCCTGTGTGTCCGCCGTATCACTGTATGCTGTTCCAACTGGTTCGCGCGCGGTCGATTCCCTACGCTGGAAATGATTCCAATCCCTCTTGTTTAATTTGGCGATATTGTAGCATCGGTACCAGGTACCATTTGAGCCAGATCTGTTGTTGCTGTAGTATCATACCGGTAGTCGTTATGGAAGGGTAGCTTACTCGGTCGATGTAAGCTTACAGTCTTGTCGCCTGGTGTCTGGTTCCCCTTCTCTCGCCAGAGACCGCACAGCTCGTTGATCGAACGAATTGCGATTTCTGTACAATTTTCGGCGTACTGCTGATGCCGCTATCCCATACCTCGTACGCATCAATCCCCGGTCGATAAGGTGTTTGGTTGGTTGTGTGATCTCGTCGGATAATTTGCCCGATCGATGCTCGTCTGGTCTCTCGTTCAGCGTCTGCCTCCTTACTTACTCAATATAGACCTTACAGCAACGTCACTGTAGTTGATCAGATGTTATGTGTTGTTTCACGACAATCCACTGGCTGCTGTTGTTGCTGCTTCATTTGGACAGTCAAACATATGTCGTGTTGTAGAGTAGCTGGGGATAGCTTTGGATAGCTTTGATCAGATCCATGCGCGTGCAGTATGGTCGCATAGCTTCTGGCTTTCCCGCCTGGTCACGTCGGCCGTACAGCTAGCTTTTGCACAAATTATTGCCGATGCACGATGCTTCACAGAACATGGCACACGACGAAACGAGGAAACGACACCACACTCACTTACTCGCTGGCCACAATGTCGTAATGCGCTGTTTGGTGTACAACAAACGTTTTGTTTACGTTGTATTCAAACTGGTTATATTACCCCCCCTGTTTGAGTCAAATAATGCGCGGTGGACGCATTTTATAACAGGGGTTCACCTACGGTTTCTGTCTGCTCACCTGACGAGCTCTATAATGCACCCCCAACAGGCTTTATTATAAAGTAGAAAGTGAAACCCCCATGGACGATCCGATATTCCTTTACGGAGGAATATAGCAATCAGGCCCCACGATATAAACAAAAACCTATATATCACGCTGTTTTAATTTACCATATTTGGTCCTGATTACTATGTTCCCCCGTAATAGGTACACAAGGAACACAACTGAACAATACGATCGGAGTTCGAACGATAAAACGCAGTTCTTCAGTTATGGAGCCGTGTCGGTAGGTATGGCATATCTCTCTGTCATGTTTCTGCTCGTAACGATAATCGTTTCCCTTCCATTGCTTCGTGTATACGTTCTGCACATGTTGTGCTCCAAACCCGATGTGCTAAACACTACATATCGCCACTTCATGCATCTCGTATTCTGCTTGTTTAGTGCTCGAAATCTTATTATGCCAAAGATTCCCTCAGTATTTGGTTCGTGTATTTTCTGCTCACGTTTATATATATGTTGGATTTCATCAGTTAGATGTACCTTCCAGATAAACTCGTAACACAGATATGAAGGTTTTCCGCCAGCGACCTTCTGGATAAACCGTAGGCTCACGAGTAGGTCTTGTTCCTTCGCCCCTCCAAGCATCAACCGCCATGTTTGTCGCGCACAAGACTCAATAATGATCATAACAGCCCCATGTCGCCTATGATTGTGTATACCTCAATACGCTGGCAATTTACGTACTCCCAACGATTTGTGCGTGCGCATCGTTGATTCACAGGAACACGTCAAACAAGCAGAACAGCTATGAGAAATTCGGGAACGATGCGTGTCTTGGCTTCAACGACAACGGCCGCACTACTACTGCTCTCAGGGGCTAGGAGTCCTTCCCTAACGACGCCGACGGCATCGAGGATGTTAGCTTCGACGTGAGCGAGCCGCGTCTTTAGTCTCTTACTTCTCACATTGTTCGTCGTCACACAGAACGCAGACCTAAACATTTTGGGTTCAAATAATTTTTGCATATAATCGATTATTTTCGTCCTGACTTGAATATATTTGAAGCACGCAAACACCATCGTGAATTGGGCTAGCAAACGTTTCTGACCAAAGTTGTATTCGGTACCACAAAGACAGTTTTCGTCTTTGTTTAGTAGCCCTTGACTCCAACGCCAGGCTAATGTTGAAACTCACAACGAAAAAGAGAATGGTATTAGTATGTTGCATACTGCAGCTCGATTATTTCCCTGCATCAAAATTAGTATAGGAGACCTTATATAATCTGGTGTTCATGAAATTCCCCAGTAAAAGTCTGGAACGATGATCAGCCATGAAACAGCTCGATATCAAAAGATAACACCAGTTACATATCAAAACAGTATTTATCCAACACGGATTTAGTCACGAACTACCATTTTTTAATGGCGAAAAATACTTGGATTTTGTCTGGTATATTTTACAAAAAACTATGAATAGACCGAGGCTGTGGTAGGAAAGGTGCCCCTCATTTCACTACCTTTTGTATGCAGTTCACGCGAGTTCTTCAATATCTTCTCTAAACATACGTGAACTTAAGTTGTTAGAATTGCTCTACAGACAAGTTCATAGTGGTGCACATCGCGAAGCTGAAAAGCACAAAACTGTAGCCACTCGCGCGAGTCGCGCTCTGAGCTTGACGCGTGCAACGATAGCGGTAGCACTTTTTTATTTTTTATGTTTCTGAATGACAATGACGGGGCTCCTTAACCCAAAATCGTCGGAATGCCGTTCTTGTTTTTCAATCGGAATTATTCGTAAACTTAGGCCATGGGTTTGTTCATCGGGTTGCACTTTCAGTATACTCCGTATCAGTTTTGTGAGTGAGGTTCAGAGCTCCTCAAGTGAGGAGCCTCAGACCAAACCTGGTGCACCTGTATCGTAGCATGTGTCGCTTGTGAAAATGAAGCTCCACCATTAACCCCCCTACCATAGCTTTGGTGTTGTTTTACGCGAGTAGAACAAGTCTTCACATTTGAAGCACACGAGATCGAGGCCTGACCTTAAAGGAAACTATTTTAAAGGTAAATCTATATTAATGCATGCCAGGTATTCTGTAACAAAATGAAAATGATGATTTTGATGTTTGATCGATTGTTATTGGATACTAGGTACTGAGAATAGCCCAGTAGTCGCAGAATCAGGCCCATGACGGCACCCATAGAACCCAGTACGGACGTGTGCTAGGATAGAGGTAGCACTGTAGGACAATTATGTTTCTGAATGACGGGGCTCCCTCACCCAGAATATTCGTAATGTCATTCTTGTTTTGCAATGTGATTACATTTACCTCTAGACCATGGGTTTGGTCATTGAATTGCACTGTCCTTTCACTCTAAATCTGTTTTTAGGTGAGGTATGAAGGTCCTCAAGTGAGGGAGCCTCAGAAAAATAGTGAGGCACCTTTACCTTAGCATTGTGATTCGTCGACTTTAAGCGTGTAGTCCGGTAGTCGCATTGATGTAATTATGTAATCATTATTGAGTCTATCCCAGAAGTCACATTTTTGAGAGCCTAATAAATCTTACTAGACGTCATTGCTCGCAGTACCACCATTGGAAAATGATGGAGAACAGAAGAGCACCTGCAGTATCTCTTTTGTTTCATAGAGAATACACTGTACGGCCCAGTACTACTCGCATGAACAAAACTTGAAACTACAGAATAGAGGCCAAGTACTACGATACGTACTCCGTGTAGCCCTTGTTCTCGTCGTATCGAGCATTGAGGAGTGCCAAGTGCGTGATATGATTTCCAAGCAGGATATTTATACTGAAGTATTATGTTTATGTTCTCCAGGTTCGTCCCTAATTCTTGTAGTACTGCCCTCCTTTTTGTCGAGGAAACCCTTTCCACTTGTTGGAGAAGACCTTGATCGGAATATTCCCCATGGAAAACGTGGGGCAACATAGCGTGCTCCGCTTGGCACACAGGTCCAGGGTCTGGCCACACCCGGACCTGATCCAACTAAGTGGTGCAGAAATATATTGTGCCTTTCCCACCAGCCGCGTGAGGCCGAGAGAACAAAGCACGAAAAGCAATACCCACCGCTTTCAACTAAGCTAACATTCGACCAACGATATATCAAAGCCTTTGTCGGAAGGTTCAATGTTTTGAAGGTGATGGGCTGTGTTTTTGCGCAAACATGCCATCTCTACCATCATACGCATTTACGTCCTTCACTGGGTACGTAAGGTATGTCTTTCGGAACAGTTACGTCCTCTGTTCAAGCACGTACTCTAGTGCCTTATAAAGCTACCAACGCTTGGGTGGAAACGGGGCGTCGTCGCAGAGTATATATAATAGGCACCCGTGTTATCGATTCACAATCGTGACTTTAAACTCGCGGTGTACGAGTTCGTTATTTCAGTCGACGATTTTGCTTTTTCATTCGACGACATTTTGTTTGGTTGAATATGATGGGGAATGACGGTTGTGGCTTGTGGTCGCTCTTGCCGAGGGCATAATTATATTTGGATACCTTTCAACGGGATCGGACTCGCGGTGGAATCGGGTTCGCGGCCACTGTACCACGCGGAGCGTGCGTTGTTGCCCTGCTTTTAAATCATTGGGAATACTCTAAGAATGGTATCATATGTAATTGTATGCAACCTTCGGAGTAACCGGTAACCCCTGGCTTCCGTCTTTTTTTTCTATAGGAGGGTTTGCCTGTAGTATTGATATTCGGCAAATTCTTTCATCCAGAAGTGGTGTCAATTTTCCCTTCACAGAGCGCGTGCGCCGGCTAAAGCTGGCATGTATTGGGAGCATTTGACAAGGGTATTAACAAGCAACACGAGCGAGTGCATCCGAAACATCATTTGCTGATGACATCGACCTTGATCAAATCACTATATGCCAAGTTATCGTAAAGCCTCGCTCGCACATAGTACAAGGTATACCATGACGTGGACCGGTCGTACGACCGGTGGCATGTCGTTCAATCACATACAGGAAACATGTATCCAATATAAAATCGCAGAGTAGTTCGCCTATTTCGCAAATCAATGCCAAAACAATGATTTGCAAGTTCCTGGTGCAACGTGTCGTTGCATTCTCCCTTTCTAGGCGAATGTTTGCGGGCTGTGCCAGAGAACATGCCGGAACACCCATATATTCCAACTACACCCAAGGCCTTTTGTCAGCAAAATTGGGTACGCGGTCTATACGGCCACGGCTCGCATACCTCTCTCCGCCATTGCAGACGCACCCGTAGCCGGCCGAGGGCTACGGGAATGCGTCTAGTCATACTTTCAACACGTATACGTCAAGCAGTGGTCAAAACAGCATTTTGGGGTAATGGGGCGTAGGGTGCTTGACGTACGATATTTTCCATCCCTGTCTGAACTCCAAGCACCCGTTGGCATTACTGTCACATTATAGGGCTCTACCTACAGACGACCTCGACCAATAAGGGCATGGTCGGAACATCGGCGGTCGTCAGCGCGCCAACGCGAAGCCCCGATTGCGTAACTAGTGTGGTTGCCGCCCGTCGATATGCATCGTTAGTCTAAACAAGGATGACGAACCTATACGACTAATTCGAAAACGGACGACAACTAAAACGTTGATACAACTACAGTAGAAAGTCCTATAACCCCCAACCGCAAGCTTTCCACCACCTACCATTAGTATACGAGGTACCGTACGCATCTGGTCTGCACTAAACTAAAGCTAAATATTCATGGCCTCTACATACAATGAAGTGATGATGGCGAATTGCCCGGAAAACCCTTCACGTATTTTCAATAGTAAAACCCTCACCTTCGTTTCGGTTTTCGGCAAAACTCACATTCCTTTCTGTATTCGGTAGAGAGCACAACCATTATTTTCCACTAGTTCTAGCCTTTGAAGTTGTAGATATAATACTTAGCAGTTGTTGCTGCGGCATTCGGTGTTGCAGTTGGGCTGATTGGTACCTCAAATACAGATGCTGTTGATACTGATACTGCTGGTGGTGCTGCTGCTCTCTATCCTCGCGTAGGATAAGGTCTACCACCCCCCTGCGCCCTCTCTTGCCCTCTGAAGGATAATGATACGTTTCTCAGTCATGTGCAAGCAAGACAATGCCTCCACCCCCTTCCCCGACTGTCTCCTCCTGCGCCCCGCCCCCTACCTCCACCTCGCCCCTCTCCGCGTGTATAGCTTCCCATTCACCCCTCTGCCGTCCGTGAACTACGCCTCACGGCTTCCTGGCCTGGACGCCTTGTCACTGGCAAACCAATGGAATATCACGGGGCTGATCCAGCGGACGGCCAAAGATTTCTTGTCAATGACCAACGATGATGGCAATACACTCTCCAAGGCGAAGAAGGAGGATGTAAATGACGTCTTGATGCAGACTATGGGCATGAATGATGTGAACGACCTCGGGTCTCCAATATCGAAGGCGCACGTCGCCATGAATCTACTCGAGATGACGCCCAGTCCATACTGCGGCGACATCATGTTCACCGAAAGCAACCTTTCCACACGAGTTCGCTTCATGCCTCCTCCCTGGCATGGAACCGCGAGGTGACAGTAAAACCAATTCACGTGTTGTAGGTATGCATGTGATTCGTTTATCGGCAACCATATCATCGCTTTCTAAACGGTGGTTGTTCTTGTGATTCGGGCACTTCGAGACGTCCCTCAAACGTAGGTGGAATATGCCCCGTTTGGTTTAGTTACCCCGTTAGGTGTAGTGGAATGTAACAACATGATCTTGCTATCTGGGGTAGATTAACCGCATACGATTCAGGCCTGGGACCGACAGTCGACATACACATGTTATGCATCTGTCGACCGTGCGGTTCGTAGATCCAGAATATTTTCCAACCTGAGTGTGATTGTACGTTATAATTACGTCCTCGTCTGACCGCTTCCGGCTTCTTTGAGATGACCAGGCGTAGTGGAGTGAAGATAGGGGTATAGGGCTCACTCTGGGGTTTCGGCTTCAGAGACGTTACCATTATCGATGTTTTTTACCTGTACAAAACCAACTTGATTTCCAGTCGTCCTTCATTATCACCGATAAACTGTCTTCTTGTTATCTGTCCCCTGTGCCCAATACCCCCCCCCCCCCCTCCCCCTCTAACTCTCTCTCTCTCTCTTTCTCTCTCTCTCTCTCTCTCTCTCTTTCTCTATCTCTCTCTCTCTCTCTC
>JAYJMJ010260136.1:0-37120 GCA_036873875.1 Laminaria ephemera | reverse complement strand
TATGTATGTATGTATGTATGTATGTATGTATGTATGTATGTATGTATGTATGTATGTATGTATGTATGTATATATGTATGTATGTATGTATGTATGTATGAATGTATGTATGTATGTAAGAATGTATGTACGTATGTATGTATGTATGTATGTAGGCATGTATGCATGTATGTATTTATGTATGTATGTATATATGTATGTATGTATGTATGTATGCATTCGTGCTTGTGTGTACGTATGCCTGTATGTATGTATGTTTGTGTGTATGTATGTATGCGTGAATGTGTGTACGTATGTATGTATGTATGTATGTATATTTGTATGTATGTATGTATGTATGTATATATGTATTTATATATATATATGTCTTGATGTATGTATCTGTGTATGTATGTCTGTATGTATGTATCTGTTTAGGTATGTCTGGATGTACGTGTGTCTGGATGTATGTATGTATGCTTTTTGTTTTTTTTGTTTTTATTTTTTTGGCCGAACCCATCTATTATCTTCGCACTTTTACTTTCTCCTTCTCCCTCCCTAGTAGTAACTTTGATCTGGGGTAACTTAGCTGGCTTTTCTACGCCTTCCCCAAAACGGTGCGCGCCTTCGTTTTGGTCGCGAGAAGATTTCAGCACTTTCTTCCGTCGTCGACTTGCGTCAAATTATGCTTACCCACCCAATATAGCGCTCTCGGCAGTGGCTGTAAAAAAAAACAAGGTTTCCATGCCGAGATTGTAACCCCGGTCTCCAATCTTAGGATTGTAACCCCGGTCTCCAATCTTAGTAGTCTTAGAGGTTAACAACTTGACCACCGGGGCGACCGGTATGTGTGTATGTATGTATGTATGTATGTATGTGTTTATGTATGTATATATGAATGTATGTCTTGATGTATGTATCTATGTATGTTTGTCTTTATTTATGTATCTGTGTATGTATGTCTGGATGTACGAATGTCTGGGTGCATGTATGTATGTATGTATATATGTATGTCTGTCTTGATGTATGCATCTGTGTATTTATGTCTGTATGTATGTATCTGTGTATGCATGTATGTATGTATGTATGTATGTATGTATGTATGAATGTATGTATGTATGTATGTGTGTATGTATGTATGTATGTATATATGAATTTATATATGTATGTATGTCTTGATGTATGTATCTGTGTAGGTATGTCTGTATGTATCTGTTCAGGTATGTCTGGATGTACGTGTGTCTGCATGTATGTATGTATACTTTTTGCCCTATATATATATTTTTTTTTTGCCCAACCCATCTATTATCTTCGCACGTTTCCTTTCTCCTTCTCCCTCCTTAGTAGTAACTTAGATCTGGGGTAACTTATCAGGCTTTTCTACGCATTCCCCAAAACGGTGCGCGCCTTCATTTTTATCGCGAGAAGATTTCAGCACTTTCTTCCGTCGTCGACTCGCGTCAAATAGTGCTTACCCACCCAATACAGCGCTCTCGGCAGTGGCTGTCATAAAAACAAGGTTTCCATGCCGACATTCTAACTCCTGTCTCCAACCTTAGTAGTCTTAGAGGTTAACCAGTTGACCACCGGGGCGACCGGTATGTGTGTATGTACGTACGTATGTATGTATGAATATATGTATGTATTTATGTACGTATATATGTATGTATATATGTATGTATGTATGTATGTATGTATGTACCTGTGCATGTGTTTATGTATGTATGTATGTATGTATGTATGTATGTATGTATGTATGTATGTGTGTATGTATGTATGCATGTATGTATGTATGTATGTATGTATGTATGTATGTATTTATGTATGTATGTATGTATCGTATGTATGTATGAATGTATGTATGTATTTACGTATGTATGTACGTATGTATGTGTATGTATGTATGTATGTATGTATGTATGTATGTATGTATGTATGTCGCCGAGCTAAAACGCAGATTGCGCGACGCACACAGAAATAATCGCGATGAGCCCGAGAGCGGATTGACGAGAAAGATTGGGAGACGTTTCTCTCGCCCGTTTCATATCAAGTCTTGAAGAGTTCGTAGAAGGAGCTCGATTTGAGTGGGTCTTGCATCCCAACTCTCATATCTTATCTCCCCTCGTTCCAAAAAAACAAAAATTGGTGCCGAAAGGGATTTCGATAAACAAAAACTGCATTTGTTAGGCGGGCATGCGACATTACCACATACTCAAGCGCTTGGGGCGACGATGGCAACATTTGCTTCCGCGGTGTCCACACGGCATCCCACTGCTTGATGCCTTCAAGGTCTCAAGCACTCTCGCCCCCATTCGCAGCACTTGGTTGGCTCTCGTGGAGCTCCTTGGGCGCGATATTTGTGGTGCCGGCGGATAGTCACTTTGGGCCAACTTTGTTAATCAAACATGGAATAAACACTCAGGTTTGGCCGCATTTTTTTAGAGCAGTGCCAGTCAACACCCCCGCGCCGCGAACGTGAAAGACACCCCACTTCAAGAGAGGTTAGCAGGCGTGCTTCTACCGTTCTGTGCTGCGCCCGAAGTACGCGGGGTTTGCCCGTGAAGTCCTTTGGCAGCAGGTTTGAGAGGCTCGGTCACCTTCCCAAAATGAAGTGCTCGCGTATCGCACAAGGATTTTTTTTACGAAGAGATTTTGAATTGTTTGCTCGTATACGAAGCAAGCAGCCGTGGACTTTTCAGTTGGGTTCTTGTGCCAAACAAAAATAGGTCCGGTGCCGGTCGTTTTTGTCTGGTAGCAGATCCACTCGTTCTCCTATCCCCCGGAGTACCAGTGACCCTTGCACCGCTCGATCTCGTTGAACACCAGAATTCATGCGTGGTGTGTGGTGTGTGGAGTTGGTTTGGTCTACCCGTACCCCGACCCCTAGTTGGTTCGAGATACATGAACTGCGGGTTGGCGTTGCTGCTGGGAACGAGGCACGAATGCATGCGTGTATCTGTCATCTGTCGTATACGCAGCAAGCAGCCCTTGACTGTTTAGTTGGGTTCTTGTGCCAAACAAATATAGGTTCGGTGCGGGTCGCTTTAATTTGGTAGCGGATCCACTCCTTCTCCTTTCCCCCGGAGTATGAGTGGGCCTTGCACCGCTCGAGCTCGCTGAACACCAGCATTCATGCGTGGTGTGTGGTGTGTTGAGTCGGTTTGGTCTACTCGTACCCCGACCACTAGTTGGTTCGAGATACATGAACTGCAGGTTGGTGCTCCTGCCGCGTACGAGTCACGTATGTGTGTATCTGTCATGTGTCCTATACAAAGCAAGCAGCCCTCGACTGTATAGTTGAGTTCTTGTGCCATACAACTATAGGTCCGGCGTGGATTTTATTTTTGTTTGGTAGCAGATTCACTCCTTGTCCTATCGCCCGGAGTACGAGAAGCCCTTCACCCCTCGAGCTAGCCGAACACCAGTATGCATGCGTGGTGTGTGGTGTGTGGAGTCTGTTTGGTCTACGAGAACCCTGACCCCTGGCTGGTTCGAGGTACATGAAATGCGGGTTGCTGCTGCGCACTAGGTACGAGGCACGTGTGTGTGTTCCTGTCATGTACCATATGTGTGATACGTGTGAGTCCCGGCAGCATACATACGTAGCCGAATGCAGTTATGATGGATATTCCACACGGATTGAAAAATCCTCATTACTGCCACTCTTCTAGTCCTGAGGATTTTCATGCAGAGGGAGCGCGGCTCCCGAGCATTCAAAGAAGCCTCTTCCGAATTTGGTCGCGCAGGTACAGCAGTAGGTGCACACGCAAAACAGTTGGGTAAAACACAAAAAAAAACGTTTGAGGGTGTCGATATTTAATTTCTTACAACACTGACATCTGTATATATGTATGTCTGTCTCCGGGTTGGAACGCACAATGCGCGACCCACACTAAACCGATGGCGATGAGGCCGGGGTCGGATTGACGAACTAGATAGGGAGAAGATTATCTCGCTGGTTTCATAGAGGGAGCTCCGTTTGAGTCGTCAGTTTCCCATTTCTCATCCCTCACCTCCCCTCGCTGAAGAATATATAAACGAAGTGCTTGAAGGGGACTCAATACAGAAAAAATGCGTTCTTTAGGAGGGCATGAGGCAACTTCACATACTCGAGCGATCGAGGCGATGACAGCAACCTCCACTACCGCGGTGCCCACAAGGCATCCCACTGCTTGATTCCTAGACGGTCGCTCATATCTACTATCGCCCCCATCCGCAGCGTTTGGTAGGGTCTCGTGGAGCTGTGTGGGCGGGAGGCTGATGGTGCCGGCGGATGGTCAGTTTCGGCTAACATTTGTTTTCCAAATACGGAAAGGCACTGAGGTATGCCCCCATGTTCAAAGAACAGCTCCACACACCCGTCAAGACACCTCATCGCCTTGAGCGTCAACGACCCCCCACTACGGGAACCGTTAGTAGGCATGCTTCTATTGTTCTGTGTTGCGCCCGGAGCACGCGGGATTTGCCCGTTAGGTCGTATGGCAGCAGTTGTGAGAAGCTTGGTCACATTCCCAAAACCGAGTGCTCGTATCCACTACTCATCGGGCAGAGTGGGTGGTCTCCGCAGAAACAAATTATCATCAGAAATATGCCGTTGTGGACGTACCAGTAAATACAAGAATACGAGCACACGCCTCGCGGGCTTACAAAACAACCGGTAACCGCGCTCCTCTTATCCCTTTTTTTCCAGCATCGTCTCCCACTGCTCTCTCGAGCTCACCAGGTCGAGAGCCTATGTTCTCGCACGAGAAACATCTACTGCATTGATCACAGCGCGAGCTCTACTGCTCCCAACCCCAAAACAACCAAAATTTCGGAATATTTGGTGTCGTTTCGCCATCTTGCCGTTTCGTATACACGGAACTACATTGGTCGATGCTTTGAGTTTCCGATCATGAACATTTTGTTACTGAGGTTGTCGTCTTTACGGACCTTTCGTTTGGGGGTGGGGCGGGGGGGGGAGCGAGCACAAGCCCGAAGGCTATTCGGGTATTCGCCTTCACCTTGACACTTTCTCACAGCATCAACTCTTGTTGCGTATTAGACGCATCAAGTCGGGAGTCCGGCGGTGATATCTACTAGCATAAGAGCTAGTCCGTTGTCAGGAGACCGCATCGTGACAAGTAAACCTAACGATGTCCTCTACGTCGCCTCCTGTATTTTGATACGCCGCCTTGTTTCGCTCCTTCATATTTACGGAAAATCATGTGGTTGATGGGAGTTGTCGACTATGACCTTTAGTATAAAGCATCACATTGCTGGTTGGCGCTTCAGGCTTTGGCCGTATAGTTACTATCGGGTCGGCAAATGTGGACGTGCTATCGTATTTGTTTTAAGCTGTGTATTCTCCGGTGTACGACTACCCTTAAAAGCTCACACTCGCCTACTGACTCGTTTTTTCTGGGCAGGGCGAAGAGGCGACTACGAAGAGGAGGCGGTGTCAGATCCGGACGAATAATGTGGTCTTGCTTATACTTTGAGGAGATTGCGCAGAACAAACCATAGTTGCGGTGATGGATACTTAAATATACGGCGTAGATTTGATCTTGCTCTATTCCCTTATACTTACCATCGGCGAAGAACTGACTAGTTGTGTGTAATCGAGATCACATCAACAAACACATCAGATGCGAAAATGAAAATACAGACTTTCAGTGTATACTCGAATTGCACTTCGATAAAAAAGAGGGGAGTCAATGCAGCGGACCCCACGTTCACTTGATTTTAAGACCAAATTCGAAGGGTTCAGATCTGCTTGGTTTAAGACAAGCTAGGTGTGGGACCAACTCATAATCGTAAGCTTTTGCTACTATCGTTAATGTGACGATTGCTAATGCTAAGGCTAACGGTAGCTCCTACTCTAATGGTGTTGCCAAGGGTAAGAATGTTAATGCCCAATTGGTTGGTGCTACCTGTAAATGGGAGGTCAAGTCGAAAGCTGAGACAAAGTGTGGATACGATGGAGCTCCACGCTAGCACTGACGGTATGAGCCCAACACTGCAGTGATGCCTAGGGCTGAGGCCGACCTTTTAATATCGGTTAAGAGGCCTGTGGGAAAAAGCTAAAGCTCGCGCTATAGGAGCCAAGTGGAGGCAAGGGTATAATACCTGTAGGTGAGACCTAAGAGACTGGGGCTTAGAGTATTGATACGACTCGAAGGGGTAGTGCGGGAGAATTTTCGGCCCGCGTTTGTACTCAGTGTTGAGATAACCCAAACGAGAGGGTCGGGGTAGCCACACCGTCGCGATTAGGAAGGATTCATCAGTGTTTCGTGACATCTTGATACATTATTCTTGTCTTCGACACTAAAAGGCGCATGAATACCTTGGGTCGGGATCATCATCTGTGGATAGAATCGGGTGTGTTAACGGTGTTGGCCGAGGTCGTCCCTGACTGCTGCATATATTCGGTGAAGGTTGCCCCTACATGAGTTGTGATTCCTGATGTGTAACCTCCGTGGTACTGAATAGTTTTCGTCGTAGGGATCGGGGGATGTTTGGAGTATCCCCCCGTCCCAGGCGAAACAATACATCAATGTTACCGAAGATCTTCTATTCAGATTTTGTGATAGAGCAGAGTGGCGACACATATCCCGGACAGTGTACTGACCGTACTAGTACTTTCTGTATTCATCCGGGATGTTGGTTTTCACATAGCAGGGCTAGAACGTACTGGAGCTACAGCACAACGGCCAATCGTGAGAACATATGGCAAGAACATGAATGGCGAAACCGCAAGGCATCTGACAGAAGATGGGTCGCCATCATCACCGTCGTGGCATTTGTAGCTGTATACAGAAGTGACAATTTTCAACGTGCTGTTGATACATCTGGTATGGTCGTACAACTAGTGTTGTGGCGTTGCGCATTATAGCGCAAATGTAGATAATGTAGACCAAATATGTATACTATGCCGAAAAAACAGCAACTTGTTTAGGAGCAGGCCGGCACAGGTTTATGCATAGGCACTCGTCTTGGAAGGACTAGAAAGGTAGGCAACAACGTATGTCTATTGCTCCATTGACCTCACACACTGAATGATAGCTTTCTTTCTAACCGACGAGAAATCGGGCTGAAAAAAGCAGCGGCCGAAGCTTTTTCTGCTGTGGTGGAGCCGGTCGTCCTTCTCTAAAGCTAATAAGTCGGTCATCGTCTTCGCCATTTTCCATGTCCCAAGCCGACGGCTCCTCTGTTACGCCTTCCGCGTGGACGAGTGGCCGACACGGAAATGCGAAGCGAGGTAGCGACAGCGGGTGCCAGGCCTCGTGGCAACTGCAGATGACACTGGGTTTCCAACAATTGGACGTCTACCCAACCATAATTAGAGTGCACAGAGGCCTCCAGTTCGTTTTGTAAACCGACTATGCTGCTAGTATCGTGTACTTTATGTACTCGCAGTATTGCCAGTACGGATGGCTGAAACACTACTGGTACCGGGAGCATGAGCAGTACTGATGGCTGAAGTACTGCGAGTACTGGCAGTACGAACAGTACATATCTGGAAATGCCGGCAGTACCCGCAGTATTGAACCCCCATCTATCTGGAGTGCAGGCAGTATCCACAGTAAAGAAGCCCGAAATACTGCGAGTACTCGAAGTGTATTATCTCGAAGTGCTGCTAGTATTTGTAGGAACTACCGTTGCCTCCCAGAAATAATGTTTCTCCAACTTCCACTTGTGCGACCTTCTGTGAAGGTTTTCCGCAAAAGACGCCGATGAAACCGTCGAAACGGAGCATCCACGGTATTGAACCCCTACATTCCGCGTGTCCCGAGGTATCAATAGTACTGAACCTCGACACACACCGTGTACTCGCAGTATTCGCAGCGCATACACCCAAAACATTGGGAGTTCACGTGCATTGTATTCTCTCGAAATCATTTTTTTTATACGAGCTATAGTTGACAAAACCTGATACCGGATCTTCCAATGGCTTTACCTCAGATTCAGTGTCCTATAACGAACCTGGCTGGACAGCGCCCTGGGGAATTGCGAACAACACCATCACCAGCATACGCCTGGCTTCATCGTCGTCTCATGCCATGGAGCTTTAGCGGACGGTGGAACGCCAAGAGCGATGACGATCGCTCCAATTCAGTTTCATCAAGGCCGACTGAAATCTTAATATGCGTCGTCGTCAAGGAGTGACAACGATTAAAGGCGCTTCAAAAATATTATTCACTACCCGGTAACCAGACAACCCGACCCAAACGTGCTCCCACCGCGTCGCAGCCTTCACCCCCAATAACCGGAGTTATTGTTGCGTTTCAGAAGCAGTGGAATCGGCGGCGCATTGGCGAAGAAGCAAGAACGCTGTCGTAGGGTCTCTGGCTCGTCCGAGCACTATAACAGCCCAGAGAAGTGCGAGATGGATTAATGATGTACCTCGTTTTCACAAGCTAGTATGTACTGTTTTATATTGATCAGCGACAGAAAAATATAGCGTACGCGAATGCGGCAGTTATCGAACTCCCCGCTATGGACTCTCAGACGAATTAGACTCCAGCGATTCATGTCGCCGCCGGAGCAAGAGGGTAGGGTTTGTCTTGACTTGTGTGTCACGCCCTCGCCAACTCGGTGGCTGTTTTCGAAATCTGCAAAAATTCTCCGCTGTTTGGGGCAGGATGGGGTTTTTATATATGAGGCCACCCCTCGACGTTCCCGATTACGGCAGCCACTGTGCGCGAAACTGCTGAAATCTAACAGCATCTTGTTACTACATTACTACGTGTGTTGTCTATATACCACTTCTTGACCCCATTCTACCCTGTGTGCTGTGCCGAGCTGTGTGTCTAGCTCCCCCTTTGACCAGGTTTCCTACAGCATCGTGACAGAAGAACAGAGTACGTACCATGCTGGTACGTACCAGGTATGGACTGCGCGCAGGCTAGAGTCTGACCAGGATATAGTGGTTCGGGTCTGAACTTCAAAGCGCTGATTAAATCTCGTAATCAAAGTTTTCCGTTTCGAAGCTATAGAGATGTGAATCTACGGCAGTACTGTTTTGTGCACTGTTGCTCATGTTTATGCCGTCGCCTGCTTGAACCGTCACATTAGTCGGTGATACAGGCGCTTGAGAAGACTGACGAAGGCGAAGATATACATTTATTTACAGCAGCAGCAGCAGTACAGTAGTCGGTAGGCAAATAAAACGTGATCCTAACGTTGTTTTTCCAAGAATGAGACGTCAAATAGTCTGGTTATTGAAGCAGAATTTAGACGGAATTACGATTTCCCACGCGGCATGCATAAATTCGTCCCACGAAAATCTAGATCTCACAGCAGCAGCGGTGGCTAGGTGTGTGTGTTTAAAGTGTTGCACTAACCGTATGGAAGTGCTGTGTACATACATACAGTAACTGCACACTAATCTAAGACTCACTGCTAGTTTAAGCGCACAACACTAGTATGGATCATCGACGGGGGGGGGGGCAAACAAACGTTTGGCGTTTGGTTACTCGTGCTATGTTGTCTACGGTGGAGGGATCGGCTCAAAACCTGTATTGCCTATGATAATTTTACGCACGCCAACTCCCATTCTTGGTCACCTCCCTGTCCACTAATGCACAACCCAAAGTTCAACGTACCGGTATAAGTGTTTATGTCATCATGTATTATTTTTGTCGACCACATATTATCCATGCTTTTTCCACAGCACCACAAAACAAACAGGACAATTCTCGTACGGCTTTTCACCTATCCTCAGGCCACAACTACATAACGCCTTCAAAATGAAACTATCGCCAACTGCATACAATATGATACCGGTACTGCAAGATGACCTATTGGCAATATGTTACACTGTAGTTCCAAATTATGGAACCTCCGCTATAGGGGTGGAGGGGCCGGCCCAAGTTCATAGTATCTATAGCTCTTCAAACTTGCAGGCAACAAAAAACATACTAAACGCAGCAGCAACAGCAGTGACACCATTCGTTCTGCGCGTTGTCGGCCTGGAACCTTGCTACGCCGTCTGCGATCTCTTTCTTGCTCTGGTCTCGGCAACGAGTTAACGATCCTTCCGTCCCCCCACCCCTCTCCGGCCTTGTCGGCGATGGCCCAAAATTTCACTCAACGTAGAAGCAATAGACCACGCCTAAAGTCGGGGGGGGGGGTGCTCCCAGTACTAATACCGAGGTTTGGCAACATGAACCAGGCGGCACATACACAAATGCTCAAGGCCGCAAAAAAATAGGGTAGCCACCTAACCACTCGCTTGAGCAGGTATGAGCCATTGAACACAGACGTCCTAAGCATGACCCCTCTACCGTAGCCTTGGTCAATAACAGCACGGGTTCGACATGTAAGTCGAACTGGGACGCTGCTCCTAGATCTTCGACCTACATATTATATCGTACAAAACGTTAGCTCCCCCCCCCCCCCCCTCCCGTGGACGCCATCCGTGAAGTTGTGCGATGCGTTGTGCCGCCTTCTCCTCCCGACGTCCTCATCGTGGTCCGTGACCGTTCAGTCAGTGGAACGACTTCCCGGTACCACTTGGCCCTCTTCTGTGCTGCTGTGGTCCACTGCACGGTCTACACTTTGAGTAGCAACAGGGAGTTTTCCGTGGATCTTCGGTGGCTGCAGCCTTCAAAAGTCTCGTATTGAGCCTACGGCTTACAATAGCCAACACAAGCCCTTCATGAGGTATCATAGGCTCTCAAATTGCCGATGCGTGGTTGTCTTTGAGATACAGGCGTCCACAAATTTGTGGTCTCACCGCCTGAATCAGATCACGAAAGACAGAGCCTCGTTCCAATTTGACCTTGCCGCCAATACGGAGTGTGGGGGTCCCCATTCCCATCGTGTCCGCACCTCACCAGCATGTTCCTTTAAGCGTTCCTTTGGTTTCCTCTACGTTTGATGCTTCGTGAGGTCAAAACCCCTACAATACATTGTGCAATGGTGAACGGTTGCATCCGCACCTCTCGTCGATCAATTGACCACACTATAATTTTGCTTCAAGAACATTCAGCAATTTGTTTTTCAACCTGATTCGGAGGCCGGTGGTAACGGAAGGCAAACAACAACCGTGCCCCATGTTCCTTTCTCAGGGTGGCACGGTATCACACATCAGGAACCTGACAACACACGGAGATGACACCCTCGAAATGTTTCCTGTGCACTCCCGTCTTCCGAGAAACGCCGTTTGAAGTTTGGGGGTGGTCTGGCTTGGTCTAGGTTATGAACATGTCGGACGCATTTCCTGGCATTTATGAGTCCGAAATCTCCATGGCCACACCCGTCTAGCATCGTACGCACCCCTGATTCGGCGGAGTCAGATTTCTCGCACTTACAAATTATCCACGACGGATACGTACGTCAACCATTCACTGCTTGCTTCACCTGGCGCCATTTGTTCAGCAACAGCACCGTCTGAATCAACACCGCTACGACCATGAAGACGTTTGCGGCGATAAGAACGCTCGAAAAGGTCAGGAGATAACCAGTCGTATCTCGGCCAACATCGACATTCTTGAGAAAGGCCACGTATATGCTGGCCACGATAATACCGTTCCCCCAGCGGTAGAGCCCCATGTCGGCTTTCGTTTCAAAGGGAGACACTACCTCTGAAATGAACACGAAAACCACAGCAAATACTAACACGATCGACAGTTGTGCTACGCTGTTGGGGTAAACGAAAGCCGCTATGCCAGTCAGACCAATCCGGCGCCCGCACTCTATAACCTCATAATAGTACCGAGACGGCTTGTATGCGATCCACAAACCGTTCAACGCCTTTAGATTCACCAGCCTTTCGCGGTCAGTCCTGACAAGATCCCGGCGGTGCCGAACTAGCAACCACCCGAAACCGGCAGCAATGCCCAGAGGATAAACCCCTACCATAACCAGTGCGTACCCTTGATACCAGCCGTGCCGTGGAGTCAAGCAGCTAAGGCTGTAGTCCGCCCGAAGGTAAGTATTTCCGTCGTCTAACTCGTCACAGGAAAACGTTTGAAATATCCGGTAGGAGACCGGGGAGTAGACTGCAAAGGCCGCATATAGCACGGCAGATTGATGCTTGTGCCCCACCACGCGCAATGCAGTTTCAGATGTGCCGTTTCTCCATCTCCCGATGAAGCAACTCCCCACCAGGATTAAGAGCACGATCAATGGCGTGATCGTGGCGAACAGAAGCCGATGGTAGAAATCGGTTGTGACCAAGCACGAGTACGACAACACGAAATCAAGATCGAGGTTGATCGGATTCAGATTGGAGACGAAGACCCTGTAAACCTCCGGGTAGACGTCTCCCGCGATGGCGTCAAACTGAAAACGAACGGAGGGGGGCGAAACAAGTACAGTACGGGAAACACGCGGCAGACAGTCGCGATGAAAAGGTAAAGTATTTGACGGTCCCCTTTACTACACACTATCAGTGTCAGGGAAAAATAGAGAGTTCTCCAACGGACGCAATCGTGCAGCAGATCTAACAGATACAAACAAACGTGGAATGCGCATTCGATGCGCGTACATTCGTCTAGCCCTCGCTCATTGCATTATACATTTGAGGATGTCTCGTCTGGCACGCATCGATGGTCTTCCAAGTCATCGTCGCAAAATACTGTTCCATCTCCAACAAAAATATGAGCTGCAGCGCGTTTGAAATTACCCCATCGGACCACGATAAATGTGCAAGCATGATCCATGTGGTGTGATGGTGGTTCCGATAATATGCAATATCGAACAACAGTCTGGCCCCCGAAACAACCAGCTATTGTCCCCTCTCCGTTGAAACAATACGCCGCACACATTGCCTAGAGGATAAACTTTTTGTAAATGAAACACATAGCTATTCCATGACCCCAACATATGGGTTGGAAGCCAGATCGCGCATACCTGAGATATGATCTGCCAGACGGTCACGACGATTTTGATTGCCGAAAGTGGAAGCATTTCAACCAAGTAAGCTCGACCCGACCAGAACATATGCTTCCATGAACAGCGAGCCCCCCGTACATCCTCCCTTGCTCCATCATGAACCACGCTCCATAGATACGACGTGAGAACAGTCACCAGAAGGACCAGAACCAAGGCCAGGGCCACCGTATACCCCACGGCCGATCGCGTTACACTCGCGGAGCACTCGCGACAGCTGTAGGCAATTCCAGGCGAGTATCCTTCAGTACAGACAGCACAATCTGCAGTGGGCAGTGGGAAAACGGCGGCAACGAAGCTGTTGGTCGACCAAGAACAAGAAGGTGGCGTAGTTCATACGTAATATTGCCTATTCGGTTTGGAAGCACTGGTACCTCTTGGTGCCTCTCTATTTTCGACGGTTTGGTACCTCTTACGACGTCGTGCATTGAGCTCGAAAGCGTTGTGGGTAAAAGAATGCCGCGGTAGGGGTGCAGCTTGTGTTTATCAGATTCTCCACTTGATGAGTTCTATATCTCGCTCAGAATCCGGCGTAGAAACATAGTTAAAGTGCTAACCGATGGACAATGCCATGGCGTACCCACATCACTACGAACATCGTAAAACGCAGAAGGTGTTGCAGCGAAATTGAGTGGGTTTCTCTTGAAGAGCCCCGTTAGTCGCAAACGGTCTGGCTGGTAGGCGGTTCACTTATCTTTGAACACGTCCGTACCTCACGTGCTAGGGGCACTCGTTCTAAACGTAAAATTACGTCTTACGGTGTAGAACCTAACAGGCCTTGTAGCTAACGCATAAACGAGCCTTTTTCGTTGTGATTTATGATACATGGTCTCTTCTCACATGGTCCCGAGTAGCCAGCTGCGCAGTATTTATATGTGTTGACGCCCCCGGGGCAGGCCTTCGCTTCGTAGCACTCGAGAATTGCATGACTGGCGTTCGATGTACGGTAGTAACCTCTTTCGAGTGTTAGAGTTGCGACGGTTGTACCACTCGTTGGTGCGGTAGAGCCTCGGGGTGGCTCTGCGCAGACAGGCAAGCCATCTGTTTGGATGTTTCCGTGGTCTGCATCACCATCACCGTCACTACCGGTGAAACAATGCGCACAGACCTCTTCGAAGCATAGGCTGCAGAAATCGGCCTGTCGTGATTTATATGACATGGTTACACGTGGGCAGGGAAGTTTTTTTTACGATTTGCGGATCGCATAGTTCGAAAATGGTAACATAATAATTGATTTTCTGTGCGTCAAAGCTGTCAGAATACTGACAAACAGATGATATGTTTTGCACTCCACAGGACAGACCAAAGCGCACTCGTGTAATACGTACGTATGTTCAGTTTTGCACAATAACAAACAAACCTCGGAAACCTACGATATCAATTCCCAAGCAACAGCGTGCAATATTGCGAAACAATAAATGGTTGTGGGTGTTGCACGAATCAGTTCGTAGACCGCAGCTGAACTGCAAATACTATGACCCCCGTACGGCAAATATTTCTAAAATCCCTTAAGCCTTCGCAGAGTGGTTCTTGTTTTCTCGCGGACGGCGTTTACATGCGACGCTTCTGCTGAGAGATGGGCCTAATTACACTACAGTACGCCGTTTCGTAACGGCAAACGCGTTGATTGAAACTGCAAGTAAGAGTCACCTCCCTCGTACTTGCCTCGTTTTGAACAATATACCCGTACTTGCCGGCACGACAGCTGTACATGTTTTCCGAGAATGAAACATTTCTCAGCTGTTGGAGATACCCAATGCTGAAAAAAGCAGCACCTTCAATGCCAACCTCGTTGGACACAAAGCTGGTGTTAGAAACACGCAGAGTTCCAGTGTGGAAGATCGCCCCTCCGGCGTAATCTGGGAAGGATTTGTAGGCAGCGATATTCAAACGAGCGTCTTGTTCGGTCGACATGCGCGGTTTGTATGGAACGCAACAGAAGTAATGTATACCTTTCGTTCCAAAGTATTTCCGTTGTAATGCTGAGTATTCCTACGTTTCGGCGAAGTCGCAAGAACCTTGAAATATGATGATACACCTGGGGAACTCTCAAAGGCACCATATATTCATATGGTTGTTCACATGGCAGATTACTTCTCAACCAAGTTCCTGTTTACCACGGACATTGCTCATTATGTACGTGCGTGGAGCATGATGTTCTAAATTGTAAAGTAGGGTTACAAATCAATAACACCACCTTACCACTGGCGCGTTCAAATTGTACATGTTCCGCTGCGACTAAGGGTATGAGAGAAAGGTCCATCACCCTGACGAAGGGGAATTCTTGAGCCACTCACCTGCAAAATTGCCACGGAACACCGACGCCGTTATTGTGTCTATCCCGGCGCCGGTATAACAGTAAAGCGCGCCCCCGTCTGTGGCCTCGTTGCCTTCGAAAACGCATGCGCTGAAATCGGATTTTTCACCGGCAGTGTATACGGCGCCTCCAAGTGCGGCCTTATTCGACTTAAACATTGTATTGCTGATCTGAACCTGCACATCAAAATGAATGTAGATAGCACCTCCCAGATTGACAGCTGAATTCTCGATGAACTCTACGCTCCCGACAAGAGCGTCGACGTCGCCTGCATCACAGTAGAGGGCACGTGCGACACGTTAACACCGATATTATAGATTGCCGGCTGCAGTATGTATGAGTAGATCGAATACGAAGGAAATGAGACCGTATGTCTGTCGTAGGGGGGCTGCACCCTCTGCGAAAAGTCATTAAAGCTGACAGAACAATTCTTTGTGCTGCTGTAGTACCAAAAGCATGATGGCGTGTGCCGGCGGACGGAGCCTTTCAAGCCCTCTTTGCAAGGTATATATCATTGCGATATGCAGTTCAGCAGGCACACCTGAACCAACGTACATGTTGCTGCGGTGCATACAGGTTCTACCCTATGGCGAAGCATCCGACATTGATAAAACTGACGGTGCCTCATCCCGCCAGCGCTTGGTGAGCTTGTAGGGTGTGAATACGTGAAAATTCCAAACCGCAAACATCAGCTGGGGGCGCATTGTCATAAACGCCGGCGACGTGACTTCTCGATGCGAACACCAGGTATACCAAAACCGAAATTGCATTGCATTGCGTATAGGCCGCGGATCAAGATCTGGTGTCCAGTGGCCTATCACGAAGTCTCTAGGCCATAAATACGCCGGCTCAGGCAAACGCCCAGATCGTCGGCTGTTCGATGCTACTCTACCCAACCAAATCGTCGCTTCTCAGTCGTATCTGCAGTATTTAAAATTGAAGGTGGCACCATAATCGCCGTACCAAATAGTGCGTGGTAGATGTTGAAATAGTTAGTTTCACAACATACTAGTGGCCGTAAGTACTCCTCCTTGTCTGTCAGGTTGCCTTTCAGTAGAACCGCATCAATCGATCATGGGAAACAAGCGGGAGACGAAAGCGTAGAAAACTAAAAACCACAGAGTAAGTCATCTGTTGAAAATGCTGGGTAGCCCCCTTTGCAAACCGTATCGTTAATGTTCAGAATTGTCAACGTTTCGTATTGACGACTGTGACACACGATATGCTTGGGTTCAGCTGAGGCAACATACCACTTGCAGGGGTGAAAACATATCTGACCATCTGATCCAGCATATTGAACCCGTATACGTCGTCATTTCGTGATGATACTCGACGGGGACACGTCCCAACTACGTGTTTCGTTGTTTGCTTGATAACCAGAGAGCCGTCGATGATGACTACACATTAACAACGCAGCCGAGATATCGAAGTTTTTACGGATCCCGCATTCAGAGGTTGTGACAAGGTTTGGGCAGCAGTCTCTCCATATCAACAGCTACCGGTTTCCACCGTCTCTACCTTCAGCTCCTGGGAATTCGTCTGATGTCTTGCCTCCTGTTATCTTGATGTTGGCATCTTCGCACGAAATAGCGCCTGTGAGCATTGGCACAATCTGAGTTGGTGTTGAATGCAAGGGTTCATCTCGATAAAACCTATATCTCAGAGCACAGCGTAAACCTTGATGACACAAAGCACTCCCCGAAGTTCGGGTAATTGGGCGCACTGCAACAAATATTCAACCGCATCGTTACACTAGCTTATATATACCTGGTAATATATTACCGTGTCGGTTGAAATAGATATACGCATCAACCTATCTGATAAGACGAAGTGCACAGTTCACTTACGACGCATGGAACGTTTGGACGAGCATGCGCATGTACTGCGTTTTTGACGAGTACGTTGCTCTGATATACCCAGGAATCTTACATAATCAGTTCCCGCGTTGTTTGCTCGAGAGCTTGGACAATCTGTAGAAAATACCACCACTTACCGCACGTGTAGCCATCTCGAGCGCAAACAGAATACGAAGCAAATGTTGTGCACGTGGTTTGCGCAATACCTCGGCCATTGACCAGGTCGAAGATTACGCCTAGCTCAACATTGTCAACATGACGAAACGTAGCGAGTGCAAGGCACTGAAGAACAATATATTTGGTTTTGATACCTCTTCAACCTCCCTTCCTTTCAAGGTGTGTTCGGATACATCGGTCAATACCCGGCAGAGCGTCGGGCTCCGAAATCATCGTTGCCCCGGACACGCAGCCGTATCGGATATCAGAGGAACCGTAGGGTACTATCCGGCTCACTCCCGTCGCACAAGTCGGTTTAGCAATGACGTGGTGCGTATGGGTCGGCGGTATCATAACTGGATGAAGCGAGCGTACATGGAATACTTCTTAACCAGCCGTCGGACGAATTACACCAGTCCGAGTAATGCGCTCCGAAACTGATACATCGAAAACAATCAGGGCGCGATTTCCCCTGGTCTGCTTGCCGCATAAGCAACTCACTGTATAGTGGGCAGCGCGGAACTTCAGTATGGGGCTCCTCCTGGCGAAGAGAACACGTTTAGCCGCAGCATGCCTTGCATTTTCTGCTCCACGTGTTTTCCGGATAGCGGTGGATATGGCAACCACTCTTGGGTCTGACCAAGGCTATGGTAGGCTTCTTTTTTCAAGGGGTCTATTTCAGAAACTCAAAGCCGTTCGCGGTGGGGAAGTACCACTTTCGTGTTTTTTGGTCTCACGATATGCATCGACATGGAATTGGTTGTTCCACCGCGCCAACAAAACATATTAAAGTCGGTTTTTAGCGGCGAAACCTCGACAGTTAAGATGGGCGTACCCCACCTACGGCTGTTTTTGTCGTCTGTGAAATACCGGGTGTGATACACGCTTGTACGCGAGCTGATCGTTATGTGACACGCAGAACCGTGGACATATATGCAAGCAGCTGTGCACGCCAGTTACGTGCGCAGAACAACTATCCTACCCGTCCCGTTGTATTGGTGGTGGGGTGTATCTAATGCTCTCCGTGACGAATACTTATAATCGATAGAAAACATTGGAAACACGAATGTCGTCATTCGCACGAAACAAAAACAGTCCAAGGATTGAACTGACGGATTTCACTCTGACTCAGCCGGCCGGCATTCATCAGCGCATTTGGGCGTGGAGGCTTCCTACAGTGGACCACAGGCTAACTCGGCTTAGAAGACCTTGCGTGAAATAAACAACCGAATCAGCGTACACATGTTGACCGCATGCGGACAGTGAACCGATATATATTTCCGACGTAGCATGATTCAGACACATAGCATCGATTGAATTTTTACCTGTGAGAACAGACAATCGTCAACATGATCGACCTTGCTTGATTAGAAACCATAAGTAAACATTCGGCAGATGTGCCGTCGCGAGACGATAGACCAACAATTGCCTTCTGAGCGCATTTAGTGGAGTACGTGGGGAAGTTGTTCAAACACACAGTTCATCGGGGCTCGTCGCTTTTACGTGGAGTGGGTTGCCCCAAGCTTGAAAACGGTATCGATATCACTTTCGGTTGTGGCATACACGCCAAGTTTTCCCGTGGACACAACCCAGACACGCTGCTCCCGACCAATTTTCGTGCCCTCTGTAACACCGTGTGCCGTAGGCCTCAAATTTACAGCCTCATCCCACCTATTTCGCACAGTACACCCAACACAACAATTATTAAACACGCAGGCTTTCTAAAACAATCGGATCCCATCCTCACCTCCACTGGCATCCGCCGAGTTGTAGGCAAAGGTAGCTCTGCCGTCGATAACCATTTCTGATAGTTGACAGTATATTGCACCTGCACGTTACAAACGATTAATACAACAAAAAACAAAATTCACCTCACGTGCACATATTTTAAGACAGCATACATGTTGCCTTATTGGCGGCTACTCGGCTCAAAAGTGACTGCGCTCGCGATTTCAAGGGTGCCAGAGTGAGAGTGTTATCCTATCTAGACAAATAGCGGAGGCCGCTGGTCGGATGGGTGTCTGGATCCAATTGCTGTTCTGTACGTTTCTTCCGACAAGAAGCCTGTCTTTTCCCTTCGAAACTTTAGCAGGGTTAGTATTTATGGTGAAGTGAAATGACAAACCACTTTATGAGCCTTACACGTGTGTTTCGTTGTTTCCGGGGGCGTCATGGTTGTGTTTTGGAGCATATCGTTTCAACAACGTTACCCCCCATATATCACATTTGTGTACAATTCAGCATTCGTCCTTTGTAATAATCATGTTTGGTTTGGGACACAAAAGCACAACGTCGTAAATCAAACTCAAATTTCCGAACACTCGGGTAAAATCTAGGTTGGGGGGCGTTTGGAAAGCTTTTTTGAAACATGCTAGACAACCAGCTGTGCTGATCCTAATAGGCCACAATGGCCCGAACCTACAGTCAGAATTGGCTTTAAAAGCAGAATTGGGAAGCGTTATTTGCAATGTATACCATGTCGAATCACGACTCAGGATCGGGCTGCGCGTGGTATGGTGACCAGATATGTGATTGTGTGTCAATGCAACGGCAGAACCGTCCCGCTTCGTCTAACACGTATTGGTTTCTTTTTACTCCGTGTGGTTTCCCACATGTATTACACGGAACACTAGGTAAATTGATGTGTCCATATTATGCGATGTCCGGCTCCAATATATATATATACCCTCTCATCACCAAACACTCTCCGCCGTGAAGGTAAGTGTGTGGATATGTTTAGTATGTAACAACTCAACGTATTCATCGACGTATGACCTGATCGGGGGACCTTACGATTCGTGCTTCAGTCAGGCGGTATTCGCAAGGTGCACGTGGTGAGTTAGACAGAGGGCTCGTTTTCCCCGTTTCCCCCCACCATCGAATCCATTACCTGGTGCAGAAGTGTTTGGATGCGATATTGCGTCGTTTGACATGCTGAGCGCGGCATTGAGGTAACAGTGGTGCGGACGGGGCCGTAACTCGACGGGATTTGAGTTATTGAAGGCAACTGGATGTGACCAAGATTGCTGGCTGAAGGTGTGAAATAGTCCGGAATGGCTGGACGTCGATTATTTGCGCAGTGCATGGCAGATACATGGATAAGCACTTACAAAATTTTGGCTAGAAATTATCTGTAGTGATGGGTTGGTTGCTCTTCGTCTACAACAGCGAGGAACCGACTCAGCAGCATGGAGCACAGTGAAGTTTGGGCAGAGCTAAACGAGGCCTACACCGAAATGCAGAATGCGGTTGTCGGCGGGACGACGGTCATACTTGTGGGGGTAGAAATTATCTGCGGACGAAAAGGTTACGTAAATCCCCAACTGCCTAGATATTACCTGAACCTCATCCGAAAATGACGTGTGTGACATATGGTACACGCCATCTGGTAGACAATGCCATGTCCTAATAAACGTATCCTTGAACCCCAGTCGCACTTACAATTGTATATTTTGTTTTTCAAGGGGTTTCACGCACTTCAACCGAATTGCGGTGTGGTGTTTCTATCTGCAGAACATTACACTTCGTCGTGATGTGGCATCGTCTGTAATACACAATTTAAGAAATGTGCGGTGCGGTGCGGTGCGGTGCGGATTCTGGTAGGTGCTTGTTTCCGTACGTCGGTGGTCGGTTTGATATCGTTTTGTGCTGTGCGATTTGGTGAAAACTTGTAAATCCCCTGCACTGTAACTGCACCAAAGGCAAATATTCTATTTTACAGACCGTCTGTTTTTTTCGGCGGTTATATTGGGGTGAGTGTCGAAGGTTGCGGTTCGGTTCGGTGCGGATGTTATTCATTTATATCTTATTGTGTGAAACGGTGCTAATCGAAACATATAGTATTCCACCGCTGCGGTTCCTTGCGGTTTTGACAACGCTTCAAATGGATTGTGCGGTGCGGTTTGATAAACGTCCCGCAAACCACACCGCACCGTAACATAACAACCGCAAGTTGAAATTCCCTCACATATTTGACCAGCAGGGGGTCCGCCCATACCCGGAAAATTCAGGGTTCCACTGTATTGTCATACAATGTTATGGCCCTCTAATTTGTGGCAGACGCCACCATTTCACACGTTATTAACGGTACGATCTGATTTACTCTGTAAATGGCAATGCACACAAACAATCCCGCTACCTTCCTCACCTCCCTCACTCTCGCTTGTAGAACCAACGGCCGAGTTGTGGGAGAAGAAAGCATCACCGCTTACCGTGAAATTAGAATAAAACACTGCAAAGGCACCTGAAGGTAGAGGAAAGAGACAGACGGTGTTGACGGTGTTTAAGCGTACCCACACACAACAAAAATGGCTTAAAAATATGACTATATCCACAAGTCGGTACACATCATGTAGAGTGCTCGCAGACGGACTGACACATCACTTACGATTGGTGTCTGTTGTTAGAATGATGCGTGTCGAGGCCCTGCCTCTGTGATAAAAGTTGCAGAGGTGGCACCGAGTGTTTGTGAAGATCACTTGTGAAGAAGCTGACGACAGAAGATAGTTTGGAAAGTGGCGCTAGTAGGCCCAATGTGAAAACCAAAGAAAAGAAGAAGAGAGATGGAAACGAGGAAAAATCGATGAAAAGGAGTAGAAGCGGAGAGGAAGAGGAGAGGAAGAGGAGAAGAAGAGGAGAAGAAGAGGAGTGATTGAGGTAGGCCTGACCGCCACTTCACCCTCACGGGACAATGCTCACGCTACGGGCAGATGTTCTCTACAGGCTGTTGTACTGGCCGACAGTCCGTCTTGCACTAATGTTCCCTGTTCCCCGCAACGTTTCCTACTACACGTGGTGGTAGGCTGGTTACAGTGTACAATAAATTACCATCAACTTCCCGATAAAGGTAAGTTGAATACAGTACGCCGGCGAGAAGGAACAACCGCCAGCCTCGCCGCATATTGCACTTCCCGGCATCTAGAATAAGCTACCCAGTGTACTCAACCGTGGTCACTGCGCATCAACTAGATACTAGTTGACTGCAAAGTCCGTCTTCCAATACGCCCCCTTGATGAGAAGCCAGTAGCTAGAGGAACCTGATGCTCTAAAGAATGAACACAAATGTTACGGCAGAGTCAGACCTGTGAATGAACAGCGGCAACATCGATGCAGTCATGTCACTAAGCCAATCAAAATTCGAATGGAACAACTTATCCAGGCCTGTGTATGAACAGCGGGAATACGGATTGAATCACGTAACAATATGCTAGTGGTGCAATTACCGGCAAGATATACTGAAGAACCAACTGGCAAGCCAATCTGCTGGGTGTCAACACGCCCCTGAATTGATGCCTACGAAAATAGAAAACTATAGACGCTCGTCCAGTACAGCGAAAATGCGTGCTACCTGATATTCAGTTTGTGTATGTACGTACGTACTCAAAAAGAAAGTGTATAAATACAGATGGTACGGTAATAGATTATGGTGGTTGTAGTCATATCACAAGCTAGTCGTGGTGCTGTTTCGCTGACCAACGAGTTATATCCTAGATAAGATAGCGGAATAAAGTATCTGCCTTACGTTTACTGCGTTACATCAACAAATGCTAGAACAAACAAGAAATCGTAGAAAATTGCATAGAAACCGTGGACGAATAAATGGTTCCAGCGCTACATGCAATGTGCATGTACCACATTCATTTTCGGGAGGATGTATGTATGATACAGGTACTCGGAAATTTACTTCTTACAGTAACACTACCAAAGAATATACTCAAAAACGTGAGGACGTTGAGTCCTGCACAGCAAGATGTGCACCATGTTTTGTATGAGTTTGTATGATAGAAGGTCATATGTACTACAGCAGTACCAGGTAGTACAGAGTACTGACTGCAGTACACAAAATACTGGTACGAATGCTATACAAGAAAGCAAAACAATAAAAAAAAAACACGTACTTGGCGGTACCGAAATGCGGCAAGATGTACATCATGTTTAGTATGTGCTGTGCATTGTTTACTCGTACTACCTTGTCGTGTGACTGCAAATCTAAAAAATTGAACCAAAACCATGCCGGCGTGAGTCGAGTACAATAAACCTGTGAACCAGTCAGTTTCATCAGCTTGTCTAATAGACGATCATACGAACTACAGAAGCAGTAGTACAAAGTAGTACTCGTACGAGTGCCAAATACATGAAAGTCAACAAGAAACTGTGTGAAGAACACAATCCCTACGTAATGCAAAAAAACAAAAAAACGGTAAGAACAACCTAGCTCGTGTCGTTGAAGGCTGCTCGGCTTGTTGGTGAGTTGAAGCGTTGTTGTTGCTGTTGTTGCTCGTGATGATGATATGATGACGATGTTGTGATGGTGGTGATGACGATCATGATGATGATGGGCTTAGATTTGATGAAGAGTGGGTGATTCCTGTCCTCTCCTAGGCATCGCACCATGTTACTCTTCGAAGAGGGCGGCTTGTTGACTGGTGTTGTTGTTGTCGTTGCCGTCGTTATTTGCTGAAAATGCGGTGCAATCAAAATTTTGCGCCCCCGATTCAGGAAGGCAACAAAACAATGTCTAACTCCCCATTTTTGGAGTCTTTTCCTACAGTCCATGGCAAAACCGAAGAAACTGGTTTCTCGTCTAGGTGTGAAGCCCACCATGTGCTTAGCTGGTCCACAATGAGTTTGAGATGCCGGCAGCCATGCACTTGGTGAATGCTCGGGTGCGGCTGTCGCTGAAATATAATTTTGGTGGCGTGTAGTCTGCGACAAACTTCTGTCTCGTTCTGGAATATTGCTTGAAACTCCCAAACATTTCGTGCATTTGATGTGAATCTGCTGGATGGAAGCTAGTGGATAGCTCGTGGATGCCTACAGCTCAACGCTAAGGATGCTTAGAGGTAAGCCTCCCGCGCTATGAACGTGTAGATTTTGCTGGAGTCGTAGTCGCCGTAGTCGTAGCCTTTGCTGTAGCAGACGATGCTGGCTTCCAGGTAGTGATGCTGTTCTGGTAGTCGCTGGCGATAGCTGACGAAGCTAAGATGGTTGAAGGCGCTGCGACGGACAAGCCACGTATGCCTTCTCGTAGTGGTGATGTTGTCCTAGTGATCGCATGAACTGTTGACGTGTACTCGTAGCGCATAGCAGTAGTAGAAGTAGCTGATGGGCTAGACGCATCTGGGCAGTATTCACCCATCGCCGTTGTGTGACTTGTAGTTGATGGTGGTGCTTATTTGAGCACTGCGGTTGAAGTTTAGTTGGCCAATATATTGGCCATGACGGAGGCGGACGTGATGGCCATTGCCATGTTTTATCTCTCGCCGTTGAACTATGCACCATTTGATGTCGCGTTGGTTCATTTGATGCTGATTACAACAAGAATTCTTCTGTTCAAAGAAAGCTGAATTCCTCATCGGTCGAATTCTTGTCCAGACATTTTGAACTCAATGACCTGGCTGTTTGCAGTTTTAGCAGGTCATTACTGCTGTGGACACGTTAGGACGCCCCTTTGCTGTGAGCAAAGACCCTTGACGCATGATGTTGTTTAGAGTTTTTTTCCCAGTCTGACTATATGCCTCGTGAAAGCAGTTGCTGGAACCTAATGCCCCTCTTCGCGGAGTCTGACGGCGTGCTTCTAGCGTCAAAACGTCAAATATGTTGCTGAAGATGAATGCCCCGTACCGGCTGGATGTTGTCTCCGCCGTCGTTAGGCTGATTAGCCGATTTGTAAATGACCTTGCTGCACGTTACAGCTCGTGTAGGTCTACGCGTCGTATAAAAAATATATCTCGTTAGGACAACTAGTTGTACGTAGTTCGTGCACGCGTGCTACGATAGAGGTAGCAATTTCTGGATTCTGTGCCTCTGAATGACGGCGCTCCTTAACCCAAAATCGCTGGACTGTTCTTTTTTTCAATCTGATGATTTTTGTATACCTAAGCCATGGGTATTGTTCATCGTGTTGCGCTTTCCGTTTACTCAAAATCAGTTCTTGGGTGAGGTTCAGAGCTCCTCAAGTGAGGAGCCTCAGTAACAAACTGGTGCACCTCCATCGTAGCACGTGTCGGTGCTAGGTGGTAGCTTGAAGAAACGGTTTCATTGACTTCGCACGTATGATAGCGTAAAACCGGACTCCTTACCTGCTACATGCTTGATAGCGCTAGTTGACTCCTGACTTGTTTTGCACTCCTCTCTTTTATATTCCTTGTGTTCTTGACGTAGATGTGATGACGGTTGTGTCGATGCTAATCTTGACTTTTAATTATTTTTCCGAAAAGTCCTCCGCACTTGAGGAATGGGGAGATCCTTCCCCGTATTCCTAAGAAATACTTGACGAACTCAACGGCACGCCGTTGCGTTGTCTCAGTCGATGTATAGATCAAAGGACGAGGCTCATGGCCTGTTAGAATGACGCGTGTCGAGGCACTGTCTCTGATAAGATTTGCAGAGGTGGTACTGAGTGTCTGTAAAGATCACGTGTCACGAAGAAAAAGAAGGAAAATAGTGTGAAAGGTGGCGCTTGTAGGCCAAACGTGGAAACCAAAGAAGAGAAGAAGAGAGATGACAAAGAAAATACTCGATGAAATTGAGAAGAAGAGGAGAGGAGGAAGTGAAGATGAGGAAAAAGAGAGGAGAAAAATAGGTGTGATTGAGGAAGGCCTGACAGTCACCTGATCCTCACGGGATAATGCCCGTGCGACAGGGCAGATGTACTCTACGGGCTGTTGTACAGGCCGACAGTCCGTCCTACAGTAACGTTCCCTGTACTGTTCCCTGCAACGTTCCCTACTTCTCATGGTGGTTAGCAGGTTACCCTGTACTTTTCATACGATAAAGTTATCGATGAAGGTAAGTTTGAACTTATCGATAGAGGTATGTTTGATACAGTACGCCGGCGAGATGGAACAACCGCTACTCTAGTCTCGCCCCATACTCAATTTCCCCGCATGTGAAATACGATACCCGGTGTATTCAACCGCAGTGACTGCGCATCCACAAGACGCTGGTAGACTGCAAAGTCCATATGCCAATATCCATAAACATGGCCACGCTCACAGACCGCAGCATGTATCAGCTATTGGGTGTTAACCGAATTCGGCGCACACCAACGTTTGAACAGTTTTTTGTGATAACATAGATGGTATCTCGGCATGAGATGGTGCATCGTTCGAGATCAAGACGACTTTAGTGCCCGCGCTGACCGTACTATAACTCTAGAGGTATTTTTACCAGTCGTAAGGGCTGGCCACTTCGCTCCAATGGTGATGGGGTCATAGTTTCGAACTCAGAGATACTCGGGTTATCATGCAGTACCAGATACATGGCATATACGTAGTTGGTGATATCCCCTGAGCAGAATCAGCTGTGCAAGCGGTACTGATATAAGCGTGGCAGCAGCGCCGAGCTGCAGCGTCAGCGCTTGTCGAAATATTGTGGCTCAGCGATGGAGCAGCCGAAGTATCTACTGCGGTTCAGTTTGCGAAAATCGTAACACATCAATAACGAAAGGAGGTGGTAAGAACAAGAAATTTCCAGAAGGACGTCCGAGCACCAAACATCATGTACGAGTATGCAGAACAGAACAAAGGGACAGAGCGGTCTGTCATATAAAGACCATTTGCGGTTTATATTATTACTTCGAACGGCCACGATATTTCCGTCCATATTGTTGTTAGAGGACAGAGCATCGCGGACCAGTAGAGCAGCAACATGCAGCAGGCCATTGCAAAACAGAGCGTTCACACAGCATCATCAACCCCATACTGCCGGTACACACAATATGCGCACGCACAGTAGTAGCACATGCTGGAACCACTTCATCACCCTGTTTGTTCTCCATTTTGATATGGATGGGGAGAACAGCTACAGTATATTGATGTACCACATACGTACCTACGATCATATCTTCGTTTGGTTGTACACGCCGATAAGTACAGGTCCCAAGGTAACAGTAACCACACTCGACTGTCCCCGCCATGTTCTTTCGTTTGTCAGCGAAGGGGCCATGACACATGATGTCTACAAATCCGAGCAATTGCCGTTGAATGTCTTGCTCGCGATGCTATAGATCGCTGTCCAGCCAGGTGCGCTATACGTTACTAAATTGCAGTTAAGGCATCGAGTATCATTGTGGCCAATGAAACATGCCCAACGGAAAGCGATACATCTCCTGAACCAACCCTGCCAAGAGTACATACAAGGTCTTTGAAGAACGCTTATGTTTAACCCAATATTTTGCTTTAGCTACTAGCATCTAAAAATACCTAGGCCTTGTTGCGTTAGCATCACGTGAAGATACTTTTATATTTTGGCCGATTGGCAGCGAATAACCCGTGCAACTATATTGTGTCGCCCTGCTGTGAGTAATGCGGGGCTTCGTTAGAGGCTGACATCGGCCGGCATGCCAGTGGCTGGCATTTTAGCCGAAGGTTAATGCCAAACACAACATTGGTGGCACGAGAACTCGATCATTGTTCACGTTGATCAATAGGTGGCAGAGTAGTACTTATAGCGCTTGTCTCTGAGCCGGTTGTCCTGGTTGAATAACGGGTCGGAGTGATCTGACAATCGTACAGCACTATTTGCAGCGTGAAATGTAAGCTTTGTTCGCATATCATAAACTTGCTCACACAATCTTCTGTTCGTGAGGTATGACGTTTTCCGTGTATATAGCATCAATCTTTCCTCTAGAGTATACCGGTATAAACTAGAAATAGTAATGATGTTGCTGAAAATTATAAATGCGTGTTATTTACTCGAAAAAATATCAAACACTAAACATAATGCCTACAGTGGCCCCCAATCGATCCTGTAAGCCAGTACTGACGCGTGCTACGATAGAGGTATATTACGGAGGGCCATAATAATCAAGACCCACGATACACACAAAAAACAATATATTCCACTGTTTTTACCAAAAACTTTTGGTCCTGATTACTATGGCCCTCCGTAACAGAGTATTTTCTGAGTAACGGGGCTTCCTAACCTAAAGTCGCCGGAATTTCTTTCTTTCATTTTTTGCAATATGTTTCGTTTTATACTTAGGCCATGGGATCTGCCATCGAGTAGCACCTTCGTTTTTTTTTCCCCAAATCAGTTTTTGGGAGAGTTATATACTCCTCGAGTGAGGAGCCTCAGCAAAACAATGCTTCACCTCTACCGTAGGATGATGCGTCTACCGGCGTGGTCGCTGCCAAATATTGCAGCGGTGCACGTCGCAAGCCGTGCAATCTCAGAACAAGCGTCAGCAAACGTAAACACACGCGGTGTAAGTTTGTACGCAGAGATCGCATGACGCGTCCTAAGATAATACAGGTAGCACTTTTTGGCTGAAATGTTTTCTGAATGACGGGGCTCCTTAACCCAAAATCGTCGGAATTTCATTACTTTTTCGCAATAGTTTTCGTTGTATATCTAGGCCATGGGATTTTTCTTCGGGTAGCACTTCTCTTTTTCCCCAAATCAGTTTTTGGGGGAGGTATTGGAGCTCCTCAAGCGAGGAGCCTCAGAAAAACCTTGGTGCACCTCTACCATAGCGTGCGTCGCATGCGGTTGTTTTCTTAGCCAAGATATTGCTACTGTAGGCCGCCGAAGTACAGAAGCAGGTGGAATGGCGCGGTGTGCGAACGTAGGTGTGTGAGTGAATGCTCAAGGGGCGAACATCAATCAATGGCACCTTTCAAGAGGAGTAACAATGTACACAAGTGATTATTGTCCACTTCTACGGAACACATACTCGTGGAGAAGCGACGTCGTTTGTGTGACAGATGGTACACATGAAATATCGTTGTAGAACGTGAAAGATGGCACCATTGTTAGGAAACGGAGACGTTTAGAAGAAATTGGAGCATACAGTGTACGATATGTGGTCAGTCTCCCGTTCCCTAGATTCATGTTGGCAACTTGTGAAACTAGAATGCATCACCAGATAAGGCGGATCCATACACTCGAACGAACCCCAAACGTTTCTTGCGGTACTTCAATATGTACTTCGTATAACCAGATCGCCATGTTATTTGTCATTTCCTGGGCTACTTGGCAACCATTTACTACATACATAGAGATATGGTATACCTGGTACTCGACATCCCCAGGGCACACGTCTCGTGTTAAACGTTTTGTCATAACTAGAGCTCTGCCACATACTGTTGCTACTTTTGTGATGCAATGACCACACGCAGGACGATGGGAAAAAGGGCAGAATAGCACCAAGCCTCCCTGTATTGGTGCTTAGGGGAAAATGGGAAACATTCCTACAAAGTAGGAGAAGTGTCAACATTGCACAAACTATAGTTTTGTCAAATTTTGATGTATCGACACCATGTGTTTGGAATCTGGAATATGTCTGAAGTTGAGACAATGCCGGCGGTACCGGGACAGCAGGTGTCTCTCACAAAACATGGCAGGTAACACTCACAAAATTAACACAGCAACACGTATTGTGTCACATGTGGGGGAGAACAGTAAATGTCGAGGCTTGGTTGAAGAAACCGAACCACTGGTAACCTGAATCGCGGTCCTCGCCAAGAGGAATCATGCGTGGTTGTCAAATATGGCGTCCACTGACTTGGAACGTTGGAGGGTATGAGGCCATACTTCGAAGTATATGGTATCGAGCAACCGTTATCACAACTCGCCGTGCAATCTAAGCGTCTACCTCGACGCTGCCCGCCAATGTGGTAAGCGATGGACAGCATTGACTTTCGATACTTCGTATGGAGTTGAGCACTTACCCTTGCCTAACTGGTTAAACGACATCTATATGTCTGCCGAGCAAACTCGACCGAGAACAGCGACATAACCTCCGTCAGTACTACACAACAGCATTCCGGCCGAGCCATTGTGCTGACGGATAACTTCAACGTGTGCCACCACCTGTGGCAACGTTTGAATCTAGCACTCGCTTCGAACACCAGCATGTGCTAGACATCTCGCATGCCTAACTTGCTGGGGTAGGTTCTCGGGCAGCAGCCAACAATTGGTCGCCATTGCTAGTCGACAGGGAGGGCGATTCAACAGGAATATCGACGGTGAAGAGCGTGTCCTGCCCGGGCAACAGTGTAGGGCCCGGCCGTGTGGAATGTAGGCTCCAATGGGACAATACTGTATTGCCGACGTCACTTGCGTCAAGCTTTCATTCAGGAGAAGTTGTTGGTATTGTTTTGTGGTTGCTGTTGTTTTTTTCGCTTCTAATACTTGACTATGTTCTCCGTGTGTAGTACACACTTTAGTACAAACAACAGCCCATTGCAAGCATTAGGTAGCTTTTGTCACTTGTGTGGTGTACCGTGAACGGCATACACCGTTTCAACAATACACATCATTGGTGCGTTTGAGAACCTGCACAATGCGTTCGACACTAATTATCACGGTATTTCCACATACCGATGGTACTGTTCGATGACCTGTTTCTCCACCGCGGCATGATTCGCGCAGTCCCTTGTTTTTGGGCACACTGTATTCATTTCCAACTGCGCACGTATTCGTAACTCGCTGGCGTCAAGCAAGAAAGAAACGGTTTGTCACATCGGGGGCTGTTGCAGTGTCGTTTGCCCGTAGCATCGGTACACGTCAACCAAGTAAACCAGATAGGACCTGGCTTTTTTATCACATTTTCTCTCTCAGCAGCGACGGTTGGTTTGGTTGCCACATCTAGGAAAACCCTGACTGATTTGTTGACCAACCAGTCGTGCACGATACAAAATACATAAACGAGGACCAACCTGATGATCGCTTCGATCGTGTAATGTTTCAACCCGGTGTCCAGCGTAGAAAATATCGTGTGAGAAAGTTTGTTTGCCCAGTTTGTGGAGAGGTTGGCAAAATCGTAAGAGTGCAAAGAGAAGCATACACTGCTCGGCAATTATGTGCAACGGCGATATAAGAGATAGCCTCGATGGCAGGCCGTATGGAGTTGCAATTATACAAATACAACGGAGAGTACTAAGACAATCCGCGTAGTAGACAGGACCATCAAACAATATTTATGCGTCGATTACTTGAACGAAGCATGTCAAGAACCCGTCAACAGTGCGTGGCTGATTGGTGTGACCGATAATCAAATTCAGCATGATCATCGTTGGTTGTACGACATGAAAGGTTCTGGTTGCATAGTATCGCTATCCACCTACCATTGGTCTCAGGTTGATGTCGACAGCACGCGCGAGCCGCCGTGGTTCTCCACAGCTCCATAATCATGCATCGTATCATTTACACGAGGCGGTTGTACCTCTAGATAGGGGAGCCTTCTGTGCAAGGTCTCAGGTGGGGCGCACCAATAGAGTATGTCGTATGATAACATAAATGTTCGAGAAAGCCAACCATTGATATCTTCAAAGCGTATGGCCGCGAGCGGTTCTCCAGCGTGTGTTGCTGATTTCGTTAGACCGTCGAGGAGAGTCGAGCGTAGAGAGCGTTGCGTGCGATTCCACGACCACCTCTATCTACTATCGTAACAACGAACCCCATAGGCCGAGATCCAGCGACTCCACCGGCTACGACTCGTAGACACTAAAAAATTAAAATCAAATCTAACATTGCGATTAAAGAACTTATGACGAGGTGTTGACTGGTGTTACGGTAGGGGGGGGGGGGGGCGGGCATCTTTACAATTTGTTTTTCAGCCGTCCGGAGCCACTCGGAAGAGTGACTACCCTATTTGTTTGGGGTCTTCCAGCTTTTGTGCTTTTTGATTTTGCGATCTGCACTACCTTGGGATGGTTGTCACCTGCGCTGCGCCAACAAAACAAAAACCCTGTTTGGAGAGAAATAATGAGTCACTCGCCCGAGTGGCCTAAACGCAGGTGTGAAAATGAAAGTATAACATCCCCCTACCGTAGGACCAGTACGTTCTGCCTCAACAGTAGCGGAGTAACACTAGAATCCGTTAGTACGGTACACTGCCATTTGTTGCCGGCAATGGCTTGCAATGTGTCGGGAGTGACACTCCAGCGAGCTACAATTGTGATGCGGTTACCGGTGTTGACAACCAACTCATTTGGTCTACATCTATCGCGACTATGACGTCGGAATATCACGACGGTCACCTCAAAGCGAAATTTGTAACCTGATAGTTGGCTTGACGAGACAGGATACTGTTTCCTTACGATTGAAGATCATCTTAGCTGGTGGGAGTATTCTTCGCTTAGGTTTGGTGAAGGCGATGGCGCTGATTGATCTCAATCAAGAGTGTGATGCCCGACCACTTCGTTATATATTCTGGAGATACTAGATGTTTTCCTCTTGTTTTACCAGAGCCAAAACCGGAGTGGCACCGAATAACCATCATGCTGTGCGCGGCCATCTTTATCTTAAAAATGGGTGTTCGTCAAACCTTCAATGCCCCCCTGTCTGCGGATATCTCACCTCCCCACAGACGGACAGAGCTGTTGAGCACCCGGGAGATGCCTCGCATGTGAATCTGTGAACCGTCACATCGCATGGCACCTGCCGGTACGTCATTGAAAGTCACGTAATGAAAGGGGTTAGGGGGGCTTAGGGGGGCGGGGGCTAGCACCGCTGAAAAACGGGAAAGGATAGCTGACTTTGTTTTGCCGGTAAACGCTGCGAAGTACGCGGCCCAGACGACACGAGCGGTGTCGCACAGACTGAGTGAGCGGTGCTAACTAACTTTTTCGCCCCGAACAGGAATCCTGCCTGGTGGCATGCTTTAATGGGAGAGTTTATTCAGCTTGAGGTGACGTTCGTGTTGATGCACGGACTGGAACAAATAAGACAGGGACGAATATATGAGTTGGCTAGAACGTGCTAACAGCAGAAACTAGAACGCTCATTCCCCAGACGGCACGACAAAAGAGGTCGATGATGACGCTGTGCTTAGTGCACGTCCAATGTGAGATCATGGTGTCATCTTTGGTGGGGAGAGGGGTGTTTCTACGACCAAGCTAAACCGCCAAGAGGGAGCACTGGGCGCACGGGGAGAGGAGGTTGAAGGCAGGTTGCAGGTAGAAGGGTACCGCTACCATGCGAAAAAGGGGATGAATATAGATGGACCAACACGCCTTCCACAAATACGATGAATGTGTCACGCTCTTCCTCTATCCAAAGGAAAGGTTCTCGCGTAGGCACATTTGCACGAGCTAAGCGCATGCGCCCCTCGGCGAAGGGAATAACAATTCGCGCGTAGGTACGCGACCAGGGGTGATGAAGCGGAAATGGAGTCATGGGCTTTACCTCCCAGTAAACACACAACATAAGCCTCTGAAACCGACCTAGACGTCTACCACCGAAGAAGGGCTTCATCTTGTGTCCGTGTCAAGCTTAACCAACGGCACCATGCCAATCCTATATCCCAACTGAGCAGACGCTGGTTCAACCCATACGAGAGTAATTGTGACGGAATGGGCGATGCGATGGCACACCCCTTAGCTAGTTTATGACTTGGGAAACCCCTCTGCCAACGTCCGATACAACGTATTTCTATCTGACGAACGAATAACTATGCAATGCTATGCTAAACATCATTCACTAGTTCGTATATCGGATACCAATGTAAGAATCGTAACGCTTCGGAGTAATTCTAAGCACGAAAGCTAAGACACAAAAGCTGTCGAAAGTTCGTGTTTCCAAGCGTCTCGCGTGAAGCGTCGTGTCACATGCATGGCCCAGAAATCACTCCAAGCCGGGAGCTACACTTTCTTATCGGGGAAACTCCGACGAGAGGATTGTTGGTCGTTCCTTCTCACAATATCGGGGAAATCATTCGATCGCGTGCCCTACGTGGTATCCGTCAAACCACAGTCGGTATTCAAGGATAACGCAACGTTCGTCGTATTTAAGAACTACATCGCACCAAATACCATTGAATGCGTTGGAGGGATTAGACTGGTCCAGCTTGATAACCGAAAAACAGGCGAACCGGCGATCATGTTCCGGATGCTAGCGCCTCGGAATACACGCGAACTGATCCTACTGATCTTGTTGGACGTAGTTTGTGGGTGACCTGAGATCCAGGTATTATATGAATAGAGCGTTTGCGATTTCCAAACCTCGTTTTAGATTCGAAAAAACATGAAACTGTGAAACGTCAAAACCCAAGAGGGTTGGAAAAACATGCGGAAACCCAAGAAGGAAATTATGGGTTGGAAACAATCGCAAGATCGCCGCAAAATTCCAAGAAAATATGTGCTCCGAAGAGAACACACACATGAAGACACGAAGACACATCACACACCAGCGAAAGCATCTCAGCCACGCCCTGAATACCGCTCCCCCAGCGCCACCCCTCATCTCATCACCGTGCTGCACGTGAGACGGCATGAACATGGACATATTCAGCAGCGACGAGACGCGATGTGCACTGAACTATTGCCTCCCTCTTTCCTTTCGCATTTTCAACACCTTCTAGTTCGAAGAGCTGCACGATGTCTGCCGCATGGAAAGACCCAGGTCTTTTGTGCAGAGTCGTCCGACATGTTGGCTTTCTTCTAGGTGGCATCGCCATGATGCTGCCGCCACCCTCCGGGGTTGTGTGCCTGCGGTGCGCTGGTGGGTGTTTCGGCTGCCATAGCGTCGTTGTGATGCGGATAGTTGTACTGTTTTGTTACTATAGTGGACGGTAAGGGGTGAGTGATAAAATCATGATTTTGATAATTGAAAGAAAGCTTCCCAGGCTATTCCGACACCCCTCAACTGATTGAACCTGCCAAAACTGCTACGTGCCATCAATTTTACCCTAAAGACAATTGATCGGAGGGGGGGGGGGGCGCCAATCTGATGTTGCCCCGTTTTCAAGCCAACAACAACAAAACCCAAAGCCAACCCACGAAAAAAACGAAACTAAGGTGCATTTTGGGCTTTTTTCGCCACAACCGTAAGCAGATTCAATTTTGTCGTGGTCGGGACAATTCCAACCCAACAAATTTAACAAAAATGGGTAAATTGCAAGTATCCCTAACGATGTCGGGCACAGTTGTTTGAGCTGAGGGGGCGTACTATTTTGTTGGTACTACATCCGGCCTTTATAGCAAAAACAACCATCGCCAATTCCAGGCAACAATGTTCGTATTGGAACTCGAAAGTCCGCTTGCATTTTGGGTGCAGTCACTACGCAGAATTACGAGCGCGCTTGTTTGGATATTTAGCCAGACTCAGTATTCGCCGAAAATACCAGTCATTCTGTTCGTCTTAGCTCTTACCTGGTAGGTATTTTGTATACCTGTACTGAACAAGGCTCTTGTCAAGAAGTTGATAATATCGCATATGAACTAATTTCCACCATTTTGTAGAAGTGACGAGGTGTAGGACAACCTGTCGACCAGTACATGCTCCCGTCAAACACTGTCATTCATAAAGGTGGGCTCTGGCCGCCATGTCGACGAATTGCCTCATCCACCCCGATCACTCTGAATGTCTTCTCTCTTTTTCTCCTCCCGTCGTTGTGTTGAGCTTACATCCCCCAAAACGTCAATTTCCAGTCACAGTTTACACGATCTCATGTGCAATGCACAACAGTCACGGTATGGTACTTCCGTTTATGGTCTGAAAGGGGCAGAACCTCTACGCGCAGCACTCCAACAGACACGAGCCCATGGGTCACTTCAACACGCGGGGGTCCGGCCACCTCGTCTCAAATAAACTTTTCTGAACGCTAACCGGAACTACTGCTTGCCACGAGAATGGCGAAAGCATAAACATTGGGGTGCAGTCTGCAAAGGCCTTATTCGCGCCATTAGTCGAGATGTTCAAAATTGGTCGTTTCATCTTTGTCGGTCCTTCAACCCGCAAACATCACAACGTCATTGCTGCCAACGACAAACATTTTGCCAAATGTCCTTTTGCCGATTGGTCGGTTTGTCACCACACTAGATAGTACAATATCTGATCCCTCTTCGCGGTTACATAAATCGTGACCAAACAGGTAGTAGCTTGTTTTTTTTCCGGGTGTACGGAATCAACGCAACATGGGGTCTGTGCCTGGGTCTTGGTCTTGTCCAGGTCTCGCACACACAGTCGAACGTCGTTTTCGACCACACGTTTCAAAACAATTTGACCGATCGGACATGGAGTAAATTCGAAACCAAATGTGTAAAGAGAGCGCATGAGACTAACTATTTCAGTTATTTATGATACAGTCGAACAGAACCGAAATGTCGGTATGGAACCTAGCATCCAGTTAAATCAGGTTTTGCCGAGCGGCATGTGGGCTTTACCTCTTGTATCCAAGCGAAGCTGCTTGTAAGACGTTCTACGTGAGAGCAATCACACGGTTTTGAGCGCCCACGACGGATATCGTCTCTCAGACGTTCCGGCGTGAGTGCGGCCGCGAGGGTCACGAATTTGTTGTCACGGAGTGTGTGTCAGGTCTGAGAATGACCCATGGGTATTTGGTCGAGTGGTGTCGACACTGTGCACCAGTGCACGCCGGCGCCGACCATCGGACGGGTTCGAAAGCCAATCACGCCCACTTGTCCGGCCGGCGTTGTCGCACGTACTCGATGTCCGGTCGTGTATGAAAGTAGGTATACATGAAAACCTAGTAGTACCATGTCCTGACGCACTCTCGTGCATCCAACGCACATATGATACGAAACCCGAGAAGCTTCGCCGCCACCTGGTATTTGTCAAGTTCATATATTCCCAGATTGGTTCAAACCACCTACCGGTACCATCTATCCTTACGCTCCTCACCTCCATAACTCCCAGCCGAGTTGTTTAAAAATTCGGTTTTGCCGTCCATGCTGACCTCTGAATACCAAGACGCTACGGCACCTGGGTGATGAAATAGGAGCACGACAGCATCAGGTACACAGCGCTACGCGGCATGAGGGTGCTTACGCAGACGTTTCAATCTTTGGTTTATGGGATGCCTGGATATTGCACCGCCAGAGATGTCTTCGACGTATCCTCAGGTCCAAGGCGTTCCGCAAAATATAGAGCACAGAGTGGTTGGGGGTCGGGGGGGTGTACTCATTTCATGCATAGCCGTAGTCATATGACCATAGACCCTCGCATCCCTACAATGCCGGGACGG
>JAYJMJ010260127.1:0-14901 GCA_036873875.1 Laminaria ephemera | reverse complement strand
CCATTCTAATGAAGATAAAACCCTTGATATTTATGTTATCGAAGATGTGACTGGCTTTGGTCATGTGGTGTCTTTATCAAAGAAAGAACATTCTATAGAAGTGAGAAAGTTTTTTCCAATTCCCTCTAATGATTTCCTTAATACTAAAATAAATGTAGATAATGATGATTTATATAGCAGTGGAATCCTCAATGTATCTGATGCTTTATCTTCTTTTGGTGAAAGAAGATCTAAAGAAAACATTATTAATAACCTTTTGAATGATAAAAAAGATTATGGATGCTCACCTTTAATAAAATTAGTTTTGCACCCAATGGTAGACAAAGATAAAATAAAAACAATCAAAGATTCCAATATTGATGGTCAGTATGATGAACTTATTGACACCTTGGAGACAATGTTAAAATTTAAAGAAAAAGATAACTCCCCTTATAATTTATTTTTTTGTTTTGTCACCACATCTCAAAATGAATATCATAACTTCTTTGATTCTATTGGCTATGATTCGTCTGCTATGGACAAAGCACTTGAGGCAGAGATACTTACTGAAACTAAAAATATGTTTTTGTTCGGATCACAAATTCACAAAATAGCTGTTAATGAGGGATTTAGTAATAAAGATAGTTTTGAATACAATGACTGTGACAATCATATTATGTATCAAAAAGATAAGGAAGACTTTAAATGTTATTCTTTAACATCACAAAACTTTCACACTTTCATTATGCAATCTGAAAATGAATTTATTGCTATTGAATATGCTGAGCCTATTTATAAAACTCTAGATGGTCAGTTTGAGAATGAAATATTGGGACATGAAGATTGTTGTATTAGAGATGTTATTGTAGATGGATTTATGTCTGGTTGGAGTTCTACTACAAATAATTGTTCGCCAAACTATAAACCAACCCTAGAATGGTTAAATGAAGCTAGTGCTGCTTCTATTAGAGATTTAAAGTCAAAATCATTTCATTGTTGCAATAATGTGATTTTAGCCACAGATTCTCATATTGCCCACTTGATTTGGGACATAAACTTAGCGTTAAGCTCTCTATGTCAAAATATTGATCTAGATAAACATAATTTTGTTAAAAACAATGGAAGCTTTAGTTTGTTGGCCAGTAACACTATTAATCCATCTTCATCACTTAATAATATACAAGAACTAAGAAATAATATATTTTTATCTGAAAATAGTGAATATCAGTGGCATAAAGATGGCTATATTTATCATATAGGTAGAATATTACACTGTGAAGACAAGGGAATGGATAATGTTATTGAAGGCAATTTAATTGAACCAGATCCTTTATCTCCATCTTCTCTTATGTTGAATATCCCCTATAATGCACAACCTGATGCAATTGAGCAGATAGAGCTATCTCTCCAAGATCTAAAGGACTATGCTATCAACAACCCTTATGAGTCCAATGAAATGGAATATCGACAATATACTGAAAACAAACAAGGTAATCTTATTTCAGATATAGCCTTGATCGAGACTCACTTGGAAAAATTTAAAAACTTAAACATTTAACTATTTAAAAAGAGGTATTTTTTATGGGATCTTGGAACCATACGTGCGGAATTTCTGGTTTATCTATTAATGATGGTGACAAAGTAGCTCTTGTCTTGCTGTCAGAAACAAAAAGAGGTGTTGACGGAAATTCATCATACATATCTGATAACTTTACTCCTGTTACAGTGCCTCTAATATGTGAGTATACTGATTTTGGTGACTTTAAACTGGATAGTAGCTCTGATAGCAAAACAACGTTTAAAATTATGTTGAAATATCTAAAGGATAACATCAAAAATGATGTCAATGTAGATAAAAAAATTGATATTAGTAAAATCAAAACACTTAAACATCTTATGGAATTTATGCAAGAAGGTGAATTATTTGTTAAAGGTGTTTACTTTCCTGATGAAGATCCAAAAAACTATCATCGGGAAGTATTTGTATTTCCTATACTTTACTCTATATATGAACAAATATTAGTATCCAAAGTTTCTCCATCTTGGCATGGACCAACTTTAATGAAAAATTTAGAAGAACGTGAAAAGCTAGACAATGTTATTAATTTTGATCGTTCAGTTTTAACTGGATATGAGCTTGAGACATTTAATAATAAAAAAGAGGCAATAGAAAAATCAGATTTAAATGATGCAGAGAAGAAAAAGAAAATAGATGAAGAAAGAAAAATGTATTTGAGCATGCAATTATGGGATTTAAGTGATTGTTTTTCTGGTCGAAGTTTTGATGGTCATGGCCCTAATGCTGGAGTTCGCAATATGGTTACAACCATTCTTGTTTACAACGAATTGAAGTTCACAAAGGATGAACAAAAACATTTGAGTGAAAAGATTTTGGAATTAATTATGGTTCATTATTCTATGTCCAATTGGAGAATGCCATGGAAGCCTGTTACAGGCTTTGGGAGTCAGTCCAACAATGAAGCTCACATTAAACGATTGGGTCGTTTTATTAACAAATCAATTAAAGATAGAAAAGAGTCATAATTATGTCTGTAAGCAATAAAGAACGACTTTTTAATTTTTTACAATTCATGAATAAAAATGATTGTAAAAAAATAGAATTGATGTGTTCTATCAAAGATTGCAATCTGAAGTTGGATGGCATTCCAGCTTCATCAATTGCAAATTTAAAAGAAAACATAATTGACATTAATTATGAATCTTTTTATTATTTTATTTTAAATTTTTGCGAAATGTGCTTGAGCGAACAAACAGACGAAATGAAATCTCTTTTAATTGATGGTGAGATGTTTCATTTATCCCTCAATCCAGTGCATACAGAGAAAAACAAACAACTTAATATTGAACTTATTAATCTTGATAAATATATTAAAGAAGAATTTTCAAAACACCCATTTATAATGAAAATATTATTAAATTTCGGAGATTTAAAAAATACTAATATTAATAAAATTAATCAAATCAAAGACCTATTTGACAATGACAACCAATACAAAAAAATTAAGGACTCCCGGCTTAATTATCACAGTTTTACATGTTTTTCCGAACTTTACTCCCATTTAATAGAATTAGTTGATGAAACAAAAATAATACAGGAAGTTAGTTTTTTTAATCTAACTCGTTTAGATCAAATTAATATATTAGAAAAAAATGATATTGAATATCACAAAGAAAATGAAAATTTAATTATATTATGTAGCTCTTTTGAAAAGAGTAAAATTATATCTCCGAGTAAGTGGTGTATTAGCACTTCTGAGTTTACATGGACAATATACAACAGATATAACAAAGAACAGTCTTTAATTATTTTACTAACTCAATATGACATGATCGGAATATCTGTTTATAAAGATCGCTTTTATTCTTTTAATCGTGGAAATGAAAAACTATCTAATAAAGAATTAAACTCTACTATAAAAAAATCATCTAAACTTAATTCAACAATTACAAGATTAAGATTACATAAATATAATTTTATATCTCATATGGTAAGCATAGCTACTCCAGCTATAATTACCATGGTGTCAATTTTTATATCGCATTATATTTATAACTTCACCATCCCATTTTTATCATTTTATGTAGGCATAGGATCATTTTTGTGGATGCTATCTTTTTTTCAAATTGAGTTTATAAAGATAAAACCTGTTTCACTGTTATTATCTAGTGCTATACTTTACTTATCAATTAACAGTTTTTCCTTTTATTTAGTGAAAGATAATCCATCTCTTACAAATATTATTCCTTCAACCATACTTATGAAAAAAGCTATTGAGACTCAAAATGAAAAATTCATTCTAGAACATAAAAATAAAGTGTTTTTGGATCAAGATTTCATTTTAATGAAAGAATTAATGCCAACAACATATAATAATTTAATATCACAAAATATAAAAATACATTATTCAAAGAAAATTAACAGCACTCTAATAGCTGAAGACCATTCAGATATTTTCCTTAAAATATTACACAAGCCAGATGTTTCCTTTTTTCAAGACAGTGAAAATGGGCGAAGAAGATTAAAATCTATTTTTGATGACATGATTCAATACGATAGTTTAAAAATAGCAGCATTAATACTATCAGATACTAGATTTGATTCAACTATGAAAAGCTATAATATTAAACGGGCACTAGAAAACCCTAATCTAAGCCTGGAGATGGTTGATTTATTAAAGATGGATGCAAGTGTAGAAAAATATTTAAATAGGTATCCGATGAATCCAGTGGGTATTAAAAATGAATAAACCATGCACCAAATGTTTGTCAGCACTTTCCCATCTATGTTAAGTTGGACGATGATACGAAGTTGATAAAGATGAAGCAATAGAACTTATTATAAAGAGTTTATATTCTTGACATTTTAATTCAAATGAACTAATATTAATACTGCTCGTGCAGAACACTGTCGGCTCGTATCGTTATTTTCTAGCACACTGGCACTGAGAAAAAGCTCTATTTCGATAGGGCTTTTTCATTTCCAAATCAATTTTTATATAATATTTATTAAATAAATTATTTTTCTCTTGACATAGGCCAAGCTTTCTAGTAATCTGTACTATGGTTCACAAGGCACAGATATAAGTTCCTTCTATAAACTCTTATATAATAACACTTGATCGCTTTCCTTGTGCGCCATACTTTAAATTAAAATTTTAATCTATGGCGGAAAACTATTATGAACAACTCAATATTAATACAATATAATTACATTGATATTCCAATGGTATCTCTTGCTATAAAAACCCCTATACATCGCAACTACCCACTTATAACTATGCTTAGTAGCCTGTCTAAATTCGGATATACACTATCTGAAAGTGCCTTAATATCTTTGTCAAAAGTAGATGAAAAAACACTTATAAACTTCTGGACTGATCTGAAGCCTAGTTTGTCTGCTATTACTGGTGATGACCGCAATATGGGCGATTTTGTTGTATATAAGAACTTTCCTGAAGAAGTTCTCAATAAAAGTGAATCAGAATATTGGTTTTCCCAGATTTGTATGTATATTGGATTACCATCTACTATTTTTACTGAAGAAGTTAAAGAGCGTGCACCTTTATTTGAAGCAAACACACTAAAAGTTTTACACTTATCTCAAGATAATACAATGTTATCGATTGCCAAAGAATTAACTCAATCTGTATCGAGCTGGACCGATGTGCAGTTTGAACATATTTCGACATTAATTACTGAATCTTTATCAACCGATGAAGAGGCTGATTTTAATCTAACTGATTTTTATTTTAAAGATAATGGCATAAAACTATTTACTTTCTTGATCAATAATAATTACCAAGTTGATCTTAATATTCTTGATGCTACTGATGTATTACGTTTGGCTGCATGTTTAACTAACGATGAAGAAAGCCTATCCAATAGATCAAAATTTAAAAACTTTAATCGAAAAACTCGCCAACTTTTATTGGCTATGCTTGAAAACTCTAAAAATCTTTCCGAAGATGTGGCAATGCGTAAATCATTATTTAAAAAATTTTTTCGATCTTTAAAAGTGGGTGATTATAAAAATAAATTTCCTAAAGTACTACAAGTTCAAGATCAACTTTATAATAACAAATTAAAATCTTTTTCTGGTACACTAGAGATGTTATTTAACATTATTAATGTTAACAAAATAAAAATATCAGATCATGTTATTGTAACCAAAACAAATAAACCACAACCAGAATTACCACTATCTGATGAGATTAATAATCCGTTTATAGAAGCTCTAAATGATTTTATTGCACCTGAAGTTGAAATAGTCCCAGAAGACACAACTATGGTATATAATATAGATAAATCAATTAAAGAAATTATTAACCTATTAGTATCTCGACCTGGTACATTTGTAAAACATTTTCATAGAGCATATGCATTATTTCCAGAGCAAGCTGTATCGGCTTTTATCTCTGTTGTGGATAAAATCAACACTTTAAAGTTATTACAAATTAAAAAATATATTTGCACTGTTAATAATAGAAATCAGTTTATTTATCCACCTCGTGGTAATTGGGCGATGGCAAAAGTGGCTGCAAACATAAAACCTATGATTGATATCCAATCTGTCGACAAATTAGTGAAAGCTATCACTGACACTGTTGCACACAGAGTGTCTCAAATCGTACCAGAAGGAGTCATTCTGGATAAAAAGCTGCAAGATATCAAATTGCAAACAAATGGACAAGATATGGCCAAATATGGTCGTGGATCAATCATTGATATTCCTGACAATGTCAAATTTGTACGATCTGCTTCCTATTGGAAGGTAGAGGGAGCTAACTACAACAACTATTTTGATAATAGCTGGAACTTCTTCGATACTGAATGGAAATCTCAAGGGGTTTGTTGTTGGAACAACCCTTCTTTTCCTAGAATAGGGTCGGGAATTGATTGTGGTGCTATTTTTTCTGGAGACCCAACAAACAGAAACGAACTAAAGGGCAGAGCTTGTCAGATGATTGATATTAACTTTGATAAACTACTTGCACACGGAGTGAGGTTTGCTGTGTGGAATATTTTATCTTATTCAAAAATAAATTTTGATGATGCTGATGATGTACTTGCAACTTTGCAATGGGGAGAAGATGCAAATAAAGGCAAGCTTTATGAGCCATCTCGTGCACAAGTTGTGCATAAGGTTCAAGGTAAATCTTTAACTAAATATTTAGTGTTTTTGGATCTCCAAGAGAGAAAAATGGTCTATTTGGATGCCAATTTTAAAGGTAGTGTAGGAAGTGCCGAATCAAACTCCACATCAATTGAAAAATATATGCCTGCATATATCGAATATATAAACAGCTTACCAACCATTTACGATTTATTTGAAGGTAATCAAGGTGGTACTGTACCTGTAATGTATTCTGATATTGACTCTGACATTTCAGGAAAATCACTTGTCATTAATCCAGGAAATCCAGATAATGATTTAAATTTATTATCTGTAGAAGAATTCCTTGTTTGATATTTTGGTCTATATAATATTTGTTTATAAAAAAACAATTAATAGATTAAAATATTAATTGTTTATAAAAAAAATTGACATGTTTTTTGTTATTGATATAATTGTTGAAAATTATAATTATCAAATATTTTTGTTTAGGAGGATATTTTATGATTAATGTCTCAAATATTTATAATCAAGATACTCATCACATGGATTATGCGAGTATTAGTGTTCCTCAAGAAATTTATCAAAAATGGCTTAGTACGGCAAACCTTATAGCTGAAGTTGCTGAAGTTTCCTCTGGCGTTATTACTCGAATATATGGCAACAACTTAGAAATGTTCGCATCTAGCAACAAAGACAATGAAGTTTTTGCGAATGGAATAAGAATCCCATTAAATGCTGGCCTTTTTTGTTCTCAGGTTATTAATAGCGGCAAGCAACTGGTAGTCACAGATGCTACAAAAACCAACGAGTGGTCTGATAAAGCTGGTGTTGAATCTGGTTTTATCTCTTACCTGGGAGAGCCAATCTTCTGGCCTGATGGTAATGTTTTTGGTACTATTTGTGTGTTAGATAAAAAGTCTAAGTCGTATAATGAGATGATTGTTAATCTTGTTAAAAATTTCAAAGAAAGCATAGAAGCAGATCTTAAATTTATTATCCAAAACATGGAATTAAAACAGACACTCAATACACTTTTTATTACACAAAACAAGCTAGTAGAGTCAGAAAAAATGGCTTCTTTTGGTCATTTAGCAAAAGGTATATCACATGTTTTAAATACACCTATAGAAACCAGTTTTACATGTTCTTCCTATATAGAATCTCAATTAAAAATATTCATACATGAAATTGAATCTGGTTCAACTCCAAAAAAAACTTTATGTGATTTTGGAGATGACACATCTAAAGCTTTGGATTTATTGTCTATAAATCTTAATAGAATATCAACCATTACTAAACACTTTCATGAAATTTCTGTCGATGATAAAAATAAGTTTTATAAAGAAATTCCATTTGATAAAATATTAGACGATGTCTTTAATACGATGGACTGTTCAATTGATGGGATTAAAAAATTTATCTCTATAAATTGCGATAACGATATCAACCTAAGTGTCAATCCAATTGTTTTTGAACAAATATTTCTTAATCTTATAGAAAATTCAGTTTTTTATGCTTTTGAAAAGGATAAAATTGGCAAAATTAATATTGATATTAAAAAAATAGATCAAAATATAGAAATCATTTATACTGACAATGGCAAGGGATTCAACTCTGAATCCAAGAAACATATGTTTGATCCATTATACACAACTAGCCTTTCACATGGCCATCTTGGCCTGGGGCTGAATTTAACTTACAACATTGTCAATCATGTACTAAGCGGAGAGATCAGCTATCATAGCTCTCCTAGTGGTGGATCTGAATTTAAAATTGTATTTCCAATAAATTAAACAATTAGACACTAAATGTTTATGAATTTATTAATACTTTTTCTTTTAAAAAACCATATTCATCTACAATCTGACATATAGGGAAGTTTCCTTCTATTTTTTTAAAATCATTCTCATTTAAATTAAAATTATGCTGCTGTAAAAGCTCTAATATAAAATTTCTATTCGATGAATTTCTAGGAAAGCTTCCTATAATTATTTCTAACATAAGTGGATTTGATTCGAATTCAATAGAATGATTGTCACCCTTTATTATATTGAACACATTTCTAACTAAAGATGGATTATTTGCCTCAACAATCTGTTGTATATTAGACATGTTTTTTAATATTTCATCTTTTAAATAACTAAATTTATTAGATACTACATTTTCGACTATTCTTTTCCATTGATTGTTTTTGTGCGAGTTATGATTTATCCTTACATTTGAGTATTCAATCCATTTTCTAAAATAGACTGTATCTATCTCTATTATCAATCCGCTAAACAAAGCTTGATTTATATATTCAAAATCATCAATATCACTAAAACAACTTAATATTTCATCATTCCTGATTAATGGATCATGTATTTTCGATAAATAATCCCATCTATACTCATTAAAATCGATATCTTTAATGTTTGGTATAGCAGAAGAAAAGTAGCTATTTCCAATATCAGCATGTTCGTCATTTTTCCAGTGAGAAGCATAGATTCCTCCCTCATTTAACACAACGCCTATAATAGATGTATTATCATCTATATCCTTATTAAAATTATAAACAAAAAACATTGGACCTTTTTGATGATAATTATGAAAAAAGCGCTCATCATAACTAATGCACCATTGTTTTGAACCAATCACTTGAGATTGCTTATATGTGTCTATTTTTAGTGTTAATCTATTATTTTCATTATAAACTATATCTATCCCCAACAATTCTGCTTTTTTTAAGTAGCTTTTAATAGACCATCCTTGAGATTGCTGTATATATGATTTCAAATCTTGATTAAATTCTAATTCATTTTTGTAGCGAGCAATCTTGTTTGCAAAATTATCATGAAAATCTTTGACACTTATATTTTTCATTACCAATTCTTTAATTAAATTAAAAGTATCATTATTTAATAAGTATCTATATTTTTCTGAGAAAGTTTTCTGAATGAATCTTTTTGTTTTTTGAATTAATATGATCTCATTTATTTTATCATCAAATTTTTCAAATGCACTATACTCCACATAACTTGTCTCTTCTGCAAGAGAATCTTCTGACTCTAATTTTCTTGTAAACATAATATTTAAACTTTGAAATGTCATTCCATAATTTTTAATATTTTTTATTGTATTGATATCATTTAACTTTAGAATTAAATTTTTTAAATTGTGCAGGGAATTATCAATTTCGGTGGCAAAATTTTGATTTTTCATTTTGATGACATTTATTTTAACTGAATCATTTACATTTATTCTGGATAAACGTTTGATTTCTAGGCTCGATAATAATTTTAAAGTTTTTTCTATTAAAGGTTTTTTTAAAAAACATTTTGATATCTCTGCATGCCACATGTTTTCCAATTCTATTAATAATTCTGTTGAATCATTAAAAATAGACACTTCCTTCTTAAAATTATCCAAGATCGTGTAGATCATAGTGGTCTCAGAAAAAACCCCATTATATATTTCTATTACATAATTATCATTACATATCTCACTATTATGACAAATTAATTCTTTAAATTTTAATCGACACGGATTATATGAACTGCCCATATATTGCTTTATGAATTCTTTTTGAGACAATGATGGTAACATAAGTTTTTAAGCCTTTTGTATATAAAAAAAGCCAAGATAAAATGAATGTAATCAATCACTTTATCTTGGCTTGAGTTTAACTATTAAATTACCGATGCCACTTTTTCCAGATAAACATCTTTCGTCATTTTATGACCTAAGAATAAATATGAAAAAGAATACTTAACGATACGAGTTTGATCTTTTGTTCTAACTCCTTTTAAGCGAGTCATATTCGAGTTATCTCTAATATCGGCCATTTTAACCAAAACAGCATCATCATTAGCATAGATAATTAAAATATATTCTGCATAACTTAAATAATCCCAATGAGTTAAGCAATGTAAACCAGCAATAGTACGATGACAAAAACCCTCTTTTTGCAAAGTTTCAATCGTGATTTTACCATCACTGTCTTCAATAACATCGTGACCAACAGCCATAATCTGAACTTCTGTATCTTCGTTGCTTAAATCTAGTAAAAGACGAAATGGATGCAAAATATAAGCATGATCACCTTTATCTAACTGTTCTTCATGTGCTTCGGCTGCAATCGCAATCATTTTAGCAAGCAATAGGCTTTTTTCTTTATCTGAATCTTTTTCTTCATTTAGAAAATCATAAGCATCACTTTTACTATATTCTTCCAGCTTAGATATATCACACTCTTTATTAGGGCCTCGATACTTCAATGAAAATTTCTTAACTAAAGCCGCATCTGGGTTTGTTGCTAACTTAAGAATATAATCTCGATAACTATCCGATGGATCATGATTAAGCAGAGACAATGCTTCAAGAACTCGACCAGAAAAACCTTCTTTCTCAAGAGAATCTAAAGTAACTGTACCTTTACTCATTGTGATAAGATCTTGAGCAATGGCAATCATACGAGTTTCGGTATCTTCTCGTGACAGCTTCATCATCACCTTGATAGGGTGCAAAATTGCGGCTTTGTTTTTGTAATTCAGTTTATCTTTATACACAACGGCAACGATGCGAATCATTTTCGCCAGTAACAGGTTATCTTTGGCCATTTTATTTAGTTTGCTCATTATTCTCATCCTTATGCTCTTCGTTGTGTAAGTCTTAATATCATAATATCAATTTTTCATCAAAAAGTCAACATTAATATAGGGTTTTGTTTAAAAAAAAGATAACACTTAATCATGAATAAATGTATAATTTTAGCCCTTGATATATTCATTTTTTATTGCATATATCACATAAATGTATTATAATATCTGTTAATATTTTCACATCATAATTAATTTTTGGGGATTTAGTTGAATGAATGACAACTGCATTAGTATTAAAGAAGGTGATATTATCCAAGGGATTGTTGAATCTGTATCTGATTTGGGCATGTGGATTGATTTAGATGATCACAGAGCACTGTTACACCACTCTGATATATCATGGGGTAATTCCAAGGATCTTCAATTCGGATTTAATTCTGGTGACCATATATTTGTTAAAGTATTAACTATTGATAATGAACGTAACAGGATCACTGTTGGTATTAAGCAGATTACAGATGATCCATGGAATCTTGCAGACAAAAAATATCCAGCTCAAACAAAAGTCACAGCTAAAATAACTGAAGTGACCGATTATGGATGTTTTGCTGAGATAGATGGGGGTCTTACTGGCCTCATCCATATTTCAGAGCTAAAATGGAGTGATGAAAATATCCGACCTTGTAGTATTTATAAATATGGAGATACAGTTGAGGTTATCGTTATTGACATGGATATTGAAAAAAGACGATTATCACTTAGTATCAAACAGTGTCTACCCAACCCATGGGAAGAATTAGCCATTAAATTCAAAGAAGGTGATATCATTAGTGGTATTATCAAAAAAATCACTGATATGTGGCTTGTGGTTGAATTAGAGGGTGGTATTGAGGGACTAATGATATCCAAGGATGATTTATCTATATATACTGTTGGAAACTCCATTGACACAGTATTACTAACAATTGTTCCAGAATGTAAACGTATTTCACTAGGAGTCAAATAATGCCAGATCAAAATTTTATTAATGATTATGACAATACAATCTCTATTCAAAATAATTCAGACATACTTGCTTTTATTGTTGAATTGCAAACCCATTCCTATTTGAATAATAGGATTGCCCTCACATCTATCTCGAAAGAATCTTTAGTATCAGCTTTCGGCAGACAGACAACGACTGTTAATTTATCAAATCGTAATTATATGTGGCGTATTGTTTTTTGTGATCTTGTATTTTGGATCTTTCGATCTAAAAGAGGAACATCTATTGAACTTGTATTGCCAAAAAATGATCTACCTTATGAAGATACACGAAAATTCTTAACTAAAAATAAAGATACAGTGAAAGATTTTATTCGCGACATCGACAATAGAGTTAACAACGTTTAATCAAAGGAGTATTTATGAAAGCACCCACAAGAAGAATTGATCGAGTTTCGATTGAACGAGCCACACACATAGCAAAAGATATGACACAATCCTATATTGAAAAAGTAGAAGCACTACAAGCTGATGTTGGTAAAAAAGATCGACAGGAAGAGTGTAAATGCAAAGCTTGTTTTTATTTTCATAAAGTAAGAATTGGTGGTGCCGCGATGACAAGTATCAATTGTGGTATCTGTGAGACCGAGATGATGTTTGGATCTACTGCTGTCGAACCTATTTGTAAAGGCTGTGCCAAGAAAAATGAGCTATGTGTCCAGTGCGGTGGCGATATTGATATGAAAAATAAAAGAAAACCTAGAGATTATGAAAATAATTAATATTGATAATTTTTGACTTATCTTTTGTTTTGTCTTATATTAAAAGGATACTAACCTGGAGAAGAGTGGTGATCGAGATAGAGCAGCTTAATTTATTAAATGATGAGGTTTTTAATAAATCTCATCTACAAAAAATTATGAATAATGATGATCAATCTTCATTTTTAAACAGTAATTTTTTAGACAACAAATATCAAATAATTATTGAAAAAAAGTCTAACTATATATCATCTATTCTTGTAATTAGTGGCAATGAAATTATATTCTATGTTAAGCTTACACAAGCAGATAAAAACCCTAATATTGATCAGTCAATTGTAGATGTTAATATCTGGAAAACTTTGGTTATTGATTACCAAAAAGATCTATCTGGATTCACTGAACACTTATTGTGTTCTTATATTTTAAAAAAACATATCGTTAAGTTTCCAAACATTAATGATCCGCATATTAGCTCTGATTTATGGGTTCGTATGTTAGGTCATTTTTCTATAGCTAATCAATATTTTACTTTCGTTAGAGATAATGATAGGCTTATGCACATTAATGATAAGCACTTTTCATCGACAGAATACACTGGGAATGTCATCAATATTAAAAAACAGGTTAATATACAAGATTTCTATAGACAAAACTATAAATTTTATAGTTATCTATTAATTTCTAATACATCATTAAGATAATATTATATTGACTTTTATTTAATATGTTCTTATAATTTAAAATTAAAGGAGACATCATATTGACCAGGATACTAAATGACAAAAACACTGATTTTGTTACACAAATTAATGAAATCTTATTTTATGAATGGGATCCAATTAACATTTCTAAAAGCGATTGGCCAATTGATGAATATGAAACTTATGCCAAGGCTATTTGTGATATGATAACCAATAAAGTTGACATTGATGTTATTGCACACTACTTAAATGATACTTCCAATCATGACATGCATTGTCCTACAAACATTGAAGATGATCGTATTGTCGTTGCCAAGATTATGAGATTAAAAAAACACCTATGATTCATTGTTCTATAATGAGCATTAAAAATATAAAGAAGTTTAAGTTGACATTTTTCATGGATAAATCCAAGTATTTCGTCCCCCTTGAATCAAGAAGGATGAAATAATTGATAATAACTAAAAAAAATCTCCTCCACCCAAACCACCTCCAATACCACCTTTTCCACTCCCTCCAACTAGAGCTAACAAGAGTTTTTCTATCCATCCACGAGGCTTGTGCATATCCTTTAAATGTTCATTTGCAGCCTTATGTATCCTCAGTTTTTCTTTTATCTCATCTTCATCTATTGTCTGAACCCCACGAACCTTATTCGTAATCAGTCTAGATTTATCTCTTATAATATTGCATGCTAGAGCATTATCTAATACATCAGGATGCTTGAACATCTGATAGCTACAATATTCAAAATTTCCACAAGTACATTTTTTATAAAATCTATCTAAATGTTCTTTAGTTTTTCTTTTCTTTCTGTTGGGAAAATAATTCACAAGATTCATAACCAAAATTACTATTCTTTTTATATGAAATCTCCTTAAAAATTAAGCATTTAAAGGAGATTTTACCTATATTTGATAGGTTTGTCAATAAAATATATTCACTAAAAAAGCTCTTCAGTATCCAAATCATCATAATCTTCAGGGAAACTTCTAAGATCCTCTTTTGTCGTATAAGACTCTATACTAATGGTTCTATTAATACTTAATGGCCCAATATTAGCCTGTGCTATATTAAAATCGTTATAGGTTTCAATCAATTCACTTTCTATATATAACCCAACCTTTTTAGTTTTTACCACATAGTTAAAAAAGAAAGCCCCTAAGCTATCGCGAGCTATTTAGCCATGGGGATGAATTTTTTTCTTCATTATCTTTAGTTTTCATTAATTTAAGTTGACCTTTTTATTTATTGCT
>JAYJMJ010260113.1:0-14908 GCA_036873875.1 Laminaria ephemera | reverse complement strand
AGGGACCCAGCACCAAGACTCTCCGCGACGACATCTCCGCTACCTCTGCCGGCTCCGAACGTAGGGTGGGCCTAACAATACGGCCCAAAAATTCCAACATTTCCCGAGCACTCGAATACAGTTTCCTCGGGCTGCGCTATGTTGATCCGACAACCGAATATACCGTTAAAACGCCAGTCTCGAGGTGGATTTATGACAGTTTTTATTTTTTTATTGCTTGCCTCGTTATCTTGAAAAAACACGTTTCGATCCTTCGCTTTGTTTAGGGTGGCCCCTTTTTCAGGAGACAATTTTGACCTCGGATTTGGACAGCCCTCCGCGTTCTGCCCAGGGAAATGTATTTTTAGTTTATTGTTAAAACATATGGTCGAACTACGGGCGAAAAACAGGGTCTCGAAGGTCGATTTGTTCGCATTTTATAAGGATACGCATCGATACATTTTCAAATTAGATGGCTTATTAGAGAACAGAGCGAGGAAGAGAGAGCCTAGAGTAAGAGTTCGTAGAGTGCTTTTCCGCCCACAGACCGAAAAGGTCATAAGAAAGCCTCCGAGTTTTATGCAAACTCTCTACAACATGAAACCGCTCTTTGCTGTTCAGACGTAACGAAAAGGGTACTGGTGTCTACTACAGTATAGTATGGATTTCCAGGCTATTGATACTGCGAATACTGAGGCATCCTCTGTATTTTTTTGTAATTTGGGTATCTTGATACTGTTTGTGAGTACTACGAACCTAACAGTATACTGGCACTGCCTCAGTATATGTTTATAGTATACTCCGTACCCAGCAACCGGTCTTGACCTATAGTCGCCACTCGCCACCCCAGACGATTGTCTTTGGCTTTTCCTCGGAATGCGTAGGTAGTGATTTCCATAAAAACTGAAAGTATCGAGGACTCGTCAAAACTCCTCTTTCGGCAACACGCATCGATTTTGCATCCCCTTGTTTTGGAGCTCAGCTACTCGGTTCTACGGCCGTGCTTATGTGTTTCACGCATCTATTCAGCGGCAACGCGAATCGAATTCGCGTCCCCTTATTTCGGGGCTCGGCGAATCGTTTCTACAACCGTTTGCTTCCGTGCACCGCGAATCTAGTTTGCGCCCCCACATTTTGGAGTTCACCGATTCGGTTGTGCGACCGGTTGCGTTCGATTCGGTTCTTCTACGCCCGTTTGCTTCCGAGCACAATGAATCGTATTTGCATCCCCTTATTTTGGGGCTCGGCGATTGGGTTCTGCGATCGGTTGCTTCCGATTCGGTTCTTCTGCGGCTGTCCTCGGAGCCTACAGCGGGGGCTTCACTTGACGCCCTCGGCACCTGCAGCGTGGGCTCCACTTGACTTGGCACGTACAACGGGGGCTTCACTTCTCTTCGGGACAGAAGCTGTTGATGACCCCGGATTTCCATCAACAGCAGGCGACGATTCTGCCTTTCCGGCCAAACGCCGGATCTACAAGGATTCGTTTTCAGATGCGGCTTGAACCACTCTGCCTCCGAGTTCCAGGGCAGCGATGATCACCAGCGTGGACGCCACCCGCCTAATCTGTCGAAAGGTGAAAGCCGCCGACCAAGAGCGCGCCGAACAAGAACGGTTCGCAAAATTTCCGGTTGATGTGGCGGCCACAACAGCAACAGATTATGAATGCCGCGCCGTAGAATAGGCTACTTTCAGCAACTGCTCAAGAAACAACTGGCCGTGGCTTAACGAAGGTCAAGATCCCGGTCAACCGGGTCGCGTCTCGGATGGCCAAGGCGGTTGTGGATCACCAGGCCCTGTAACGACACCGGGCTGCAGCGTCACCCCCACAGTCACCACAACCCCCTCAGCTACCGGACTGCCCACTGGTCTACAAGTCCCTTCGCAACTACCAAGTATCTCCTAAGCCCCACGAGTATTTTCCGAGTGACGTAGATTTTTCCACCGTGGGCGCCGAATCGTTTTCTGGTGACGTTGGTTCTTCTACCATGCACATCGATTTGTATCGGCATATCCTGTTCCACTGACGCCGTGGATGCCCCGAGGGGGTGTGCGTGGGCACGCGAAGACGACGAAGGACCTGCAGACTCTTCAGACGAATGTGAAAACGGGTCTCTGGCGGGCAGCACGTGAGTGCCCGCCGGATAGGATGCCTGAGAATATGGACGGGGTAGCTAAGCCTGTTGACTCTCTCTGCGATAGGGAACAGGACAGAAAGCTCGCCGTTCATGCTGGAAAACGCCGAGTTGAGCGCAAAGAGGGGCTCGGGTTCTGGCGCCGGCCTTCCTCCATCTCAAACCAACCGTCACTGCATGGCCGGAATTAAGGGAGCGGGGTGTGTGGAAGCGAGGCTGGGGGCGACGCCCTTGAAGAGTTCACGTGGAGTGGAGGGGCAGATCTCGGGGTGCGCGTTGTACGAAGGGAAATATCGGTCGGAGCGGGAGCTCCCGTCGCTGCAGTGGTGTCATGTAAATGAATTTCAACAGACGTGGGAACATGCGTGGGCGAGACGCGAGGCGAGGGCGTGGCACCGGCTAAGCCCGAGCGGCGGCCTATATATGGTTCTAACGTCTTTGCAATAGGCGAAAGGCCAGTGACTCGGCGTTTTTCGGAGACGTGGGGCAACGGAGGAGCACGAGAACTCGTCGCGGCAACTACATTTGGTCGACGCGAGGTGCTGGACTAGCGTGGGACACGAGAATCTTGTGAGATGCCTGGTACAAAGTAATTCCCTTGGTCATGATGGCGGCGGACGCGCGAGGGATGCCGTACCACCGTTAAGGCGTCAGTTACCAGCGAGGAAGGTGCCAGGCTGGCGCGCGTTGGGGGTTTAGTTTGAGTTGTACGACGGGCCGAGTCGCATGACAGGGGTGCTACCCTAGGAGGAAGGCGAGGATGGGACAGGCGGGTGAACATTGATTGCAGAGCATGGAGTGTTGGTGGCTGCAGCTAGCCGCCGTTTGACTCTTCTGCATGTAATTTGAACACCCGCCTTGCGAGTGACGGCCGGAGTCATGCGTGTGTCCTTGACTCTGCTGTTGGCCCGAGCGGTGGCGACGGTCCATGCGAGAGCCATTTCTTGGACCTCCTGTGTTGTGCCCGCGGCCGTAGCGAAGCATGCGCTCCTACCGGCGACGGTATGCGTCGCCGTTGTCACCGAGCAGTCTGATATCGGGGTTCATGCAACCACTACCATATATAAACGGATGTTTGCATTGTTTGAAGGAGTGCGAAGTTTCGTGACAGTTGAAGCAATGCCCTTGCTTTTTGCGAACGGCAGCCGCGCGGGCTGTCAGGGAAAGCAGACCACTCCATAGAGGAGGGTTGTCGTCGAGAAGCTTCGGCTAACGGCGTAAACTTCATAACAATTGGTGAGTGGCCTGTGGGAGTACAGAGTGGACGGGGTGCAGGGGTCGGAAGAATCGCTGTGAGATTTTTACACGTTCATTATGACCGGGTTGCGCTACGAGCCCATCGCCTAAGCCGATGGCTGCGAGGGCGCGCGTCCGTGCCTGGAGCCATCGGCGGCAGGCGAGTGCCCCAACGGGGCGACAGCACCCCCCCCATTTCAGAAACAGGCAGAGAAAACATGTTTTCACCATTAATGGCAGGTGTAATATTGTTGGATAGCGCGCCTTAATCCAACCACACGACATCGATCGACCCAAAAGGACGCAGAGAGGTTGCCAGCTCTCCGGGGTACAGAGTAGGCATCACCTGAGAGTACTGCTCATTTACGGTCAAATGAACTACATCTAGTACAAGCCCCACCCCCGGCGCCAAAGCACGCTCGTTGCCCGTCACCCACGAAACTACCACCCAGAAAGCATGATAGTAAGCCGAGTAAGGTGTACCACTAGGGACACCGAAAGTCTGCAAATCACACAGAGCGGCCGCCGCGTCTCCATGGTCGAGCTGGCGGCTCAGCGATTGGAGAAGGAGTTCGAACGCTGCCGGCTTTGAAACGCCTCGCTCCATAGCGCGCGAGACCTGTCCGAACATGTGGTTGATGACGATGATGAGACCGGGGGTGGACGGCTTGTTTGCAACGATAGCACGCACGGACTCTTTGCGAAGGGGGCGTTCCCAACCGGTGACCCAAGACAGGGACGATATTTAGCCCCTCTTTGCAACGCAGATCGAGAATCATAACGATGTTTGTCTGTGCTTGTTTGACGGAGCGAATGAGCTGTTGGACAGCGATGGCCTGGTTGGTGTTCGTGGGGGGCAAAGCGGTGATGCGCTCGACCTTGCGAAAATCCATATTACCATAGGTGCGCTGCACGGTGGCTACACGGTCACCCTCTTCTTAGGCGGCCGTAGAGTCTACGGTGGCCTAGCGGGCGCGGGCAAGAGCGGAAGATAAAAGCTGCGCACGGTCGTCTGTGAGCGTCAAGTTTTCCAGCCGTTCCGTAGAGGAGTCTACGTCAAGCAAAGGCGGTATCTGCTTCTTGACGGGCAGGACCTTAACGTCCGGGGAAGGCACGCCCGTGTCTTCTCTTTCAGAAGAGCTGGAGGGTAGATTAGAGCTCGAGCTGTGGCCGTTCGGGGCAGGTCACTCAGAGTGCCGGCGGACTGAGTTTCCCTCCGAAGACCGGCCGTGTCCTCCTTTTCTGCGGTGCGTTGAACCTGCGCGCCGTCCACTTCCGCCACTACCGTCGCTGCTGTGACCCGAGCCACCTCTCCTATGGCCACGTCCACCTTCGTGTCTACTAGGACTATCACCGCGGCGGTCCTGGTCATGACCGTCTTCATCGCCAAGGCGGTCTCGGCCATCGCCACCTCTGTCGCCGCTGGTGCGGGCCCCCCCTTGGTTCTGCTTAGTGGTGAATTCCTCCGGGGTCGGTCACAGAATACGTGTGGGCGCCGACGTGTGTGTGCGGCAAAGAGCGTCGCGAAGGGCAAAGATGGCTACTGTCAGCTCCTGCTTGAAATAGAATTCCGAACCAGTCTGAGTCAGCGCGAGGCGGACAGTTATTAGCGGCAGACATGTTTTCCAACAGAGCTGTCGCCGCGGCAACAATCTCTGCCGCCACGTCATGCCTGAATTGCTGACGGGGCCTGGCCGCAATGCACTCGACACTGCCACCCAAAAACGCACGGTCATCGTATTCTGGTATTCGGTATAGGCAGCAGCGGCCGGAAAGCTCAGGGTGACCACCGTATCAGCGTGGTTTCCCCGCGCGGCAGTAGCCGACATGCCGCCCGCAGCAACGACGGTAAAAACGCAGTCCCAGCGGCTAGCTTCAGGGTAGGACTCAGCAGGCAGTCGTGGTTGACGTGACTCTACGGCCTTTGCGGCGGGGCAGGCCCTAGCGACCATAGAAGGCATCGTTCCTGCGGCAGCAGCGGCAGGAGCGCCTGAAAAATCCGTGGTCCCCGTGGCCTTTGCGGCAGGGTAGGACTCAGTGACCGTAGATGAAGCAGCTCCCGCAGCAAAAGCGACAGGAGCACCCTAAATACCTGTGTACCCCGCTGATATTGCGGCAGGGTAGGCCCCAGCGACCGTACAAAGAGCAGCTCCCGCAGCAATAGCGCCAGAAGGGCTCACCTCCCTCTGGTATTTTGTTCCCACCCTTACGACGGTTTCCTGCGCCAGGCAAAGGGCTGCTGCCCGCTCCTCCGTTTGCGACTTTAGTCACCTCCTCGCCGAGTCTGGTCTCCTCCTGCAGTTGTCATTGGTGCAGAACCTGCGTCTTGTCGTGGGCGGCGCGCCGGTCGCTCACCCTAACGGACGAGCACCAGGACTCCGCCTCACGGAGTGTTGTCTTCGCGGCGTGCACCTCCGTCGCGCACCCTGCTGCCTCCGATGCACGTCGGGGGGAGACAACCTGAGCTGGCTCAGTGCGCACTGCCTCCTTGAGGGATGCATGGTCGTTGGGGTGACCGTGTTGGATGCGGGCCGTCTCGGGCATCATGGCCCAGTCGTCCTCGGCCAGGATGCCCTTACAAAGAGCCAGCAGAGACGGAGGGGGCTGAAACGCAAGCTGGGACGTCGGGCTGACCCCCCCTGTTCCAGGGGGGCACTCCAGGGGACTCCTGCTGCTTGAGCCGCGAAGACCCAGTTGCATCGGGGGAAGCAACCGTCTCCTCGTGCGGAAAAAAGGCGCGACGCTCTCCTCGTGCGGAGGAGACGCAGCTTCCCCAGGGGGTGGCTGCCAGAAGCGGCAGCGTCTACCTACGCGGCCCGAGTAGTCAGATTCGTCTGAATCCGACGACATCGTATATTGTGGTACGTGGGTGCGAGGGCAGAATGCATGGTCGAAAGGGGGGCAAGGACGGAGCACGACGATGAGTGTGACGCAGCAGCAGTGGTGTGTGACTCAATCGCCAAGGCAGCAGTAGCAGTGTGGGGAGCAGACTCAAAAGCGGTGGCTCTCGCAACAACAGCAGTGTAAGGCTCAGCCTCAAGGGCAGCTGCACTCGCAACGTCAGCAACACTGTGGCGCTCAGTTTCAAGGGCAACGGCACTCGCAACAGCAGGAGCAGGGTGATATGATCAGTCGCGAAGGTGGCGCACGCGACAGCAGCAGCAGCAGCAATGTGAGACTCAGTCGCAAGGGCTGCTGCACTCGCAACAGAAGCAGTAGAAGCGTAGGGCTCAGCGGCGAAGGTATTTGCGCTCGGAACAGCAGCAGCAGCAGCCGCGGCAGACTCTGCCGCAAAGGTACCTGCGCTCGCAACAGCAGCAACAGCAGCAGCAGCAGTCGCGGCTGATTCAGCGGTGGCATGCGCGCGACGACTAGCGCTTCGGGCAGAGGGCTCGCAGAGATGGGAGACGGTCACAGAGGGAGAAAACGTACTACGAATAGAGTCTCCAATACTCTCTTCAAGTGACAGAGGGGGGTCGACAGTATCACCAGTATTTACCACAGTAACGTCAAGTGAAACGCCCTGGCGGGTTGGCGGGAACGCGTTTTCAGCAGGATCTGAAATATTGTTTCAGCAGGGCTGGGGTTGGCTGCGCTCCAGCCCTCAGGATCGAAGGTCCCCCAGAGAGGCTGGACCGAAGAGCAGCCTCGCAAGCATCGAGGCCAGGGGCAGCCATGACCGACTCCAGGCCAGGAGTTACAGTGGGGGACGAAGACGCCTCGTTCAAAGTCGTACTCGTACCCGTACTCGTGAAAGGAGAGTCACTTCGTACTCTGGGAGTCACCCCTTCAGTCATCATGCCGTCGAAGCTCTCTCCCAGAGAGGTCGGACCCGCGGGCTGGCCGTCGGGGAGAGTGGACGTGGTGAGAATGACTGGCAACGCAACAACAGGTATACCGTAAGGTGCTCGAGTCTGGCGCATGGCCGGCATCGCAGCGAGAGCAACGCTCCAACGCGTACGAGCCGGAGAACCCGTTGAGGCTTTACGCGCGCTCGAATAAACCAATGAGGATTCCAATGCCCGAGGCTCACGGACAGCGTCAGCGAGATGCAATTCGCGGACATCATCGGCGAGGTATGGCTCGCGGGCGTCGTCGACGAGCCTACCGATGGCAGGGGGCTCGTCCTGTGGCCTTCTGCCATGGGCGTAGGGGGGAGAGGAGCCCGTGCTCGAAGAGTTCATCGGTGAGGGAAAAGACAAACGGTAAACAAAACAATAAAAAAAGAGCCAAACGCGAGGCAACGTACGAGACTGCGAAAACACTACTTTCTTTTACGACGACGCCATGTATTATGATACGCCTAGGACAGCAGAGTACCCCCTTGCAAGAATGTCTATTAAGCAGGTCTCGTAATGCCACTCACGTGTGTACCCTTGTAGAAACTACCTTGTATTAATCTTTGTGGATCATGGAATCGGGATTGTATTGTTTTTTTATTAATAGAACTACTGATGGATGAGAAATTCTGGTTCTGGGATTTGACATTCTGGTAGTGGTTTTTGTTCTTGAATTTGTGATTCAGAGTAATTTGGTAGTATAGTCCACACATGCATTCCATCGAGTTGACAAGCTCAGCAGTGAAAGAGTATACCGGTTGTAACGAGATTTCACTTCACACGCTCTAAGTTAGTAGAAGACGCATTGAATTGAGTTGATAGGCTCAACAGTAGTAGTGGATTAGGACACCGGTTCCAATGACACTTCACTGCAGAAGCTATAAGTTAGGTGATCACAATAATTCTCTTTGGGTTTTTGGTGATTTTGACTGTTGAATCGTCATGATGGTAATATGGGTGATGAGTGTGATAACCTGTTTTTGGGTAGCGGTGAATCTAGGGATGCATGAACACCATCCTGAGACCGTTAAGAGCACGGGGGGTGTATATCTGGTTGTGCTCGTAGCTGCATCTATCCGATCTTGTGCTTTTCGGCAGCGACCTGCGGAGATGTAGTCGGTTTCTGGCAGGGGTCGTGATTCCGCCCTTGAGAGTGTGTAGTGTAATGAATGGACGTTGATTAAGGGGTTCAAAGTTGGATGAGCCATGAACAGGCCCCACTTCGGTGGTAGTCCTCTCCCCATGCGAAAGACAATATCAATATGGGACTCTACATAGCATAATCGACACGCACATGATCTACTCAGGTTCTCTCTCCATGCAAACTGTTCACTCCACTACTCGAGGTCCATGATCCGCGCGACCTGACCTGATGCATGAGGTGACCCCTCAGATATTGGGTCGGTATTAATAGTGTGTGTGTTGTTGTTGTTGTTGTTGTTTTTGTTTGTTGTTGTTGTTGTTGTTGTTGTTGTTGTTGTTGTTGTTGTTGTTGCTGCTCTTGTTGTTGTTGTTGCTGCTCTTGTTGCTCTTGTTGCTCTTGTTGCTCTTGTTATTATCGTTGTTGTTTTTCACAAACAGTTTTGAAGGCCCCTTATTGGTCGAGAAACATTTCCCCCCTACTTAGCGCCGCGGCTTAGGGCCTTAAACCTCTAGGTCTCATCGTCCCATACACATGCATGGAGGGATGAAATTCGAACGTCTCAGATCATAGTGAAATTCCAGTTGACGGGGTTTCACCGAATGGTTTCTCGACGCAGCATGCAAACAGGCGGCGTTCACCCAGCATGAAGGGGGCCCCGTCAAGTCATACACATCAGCCACAAACCCTAGGGTCATACAAGCCATTGGGCGACACCATCCAGACCAACAACCGTTGGATGCAGTGTAGGTTGTGGAGGGGCAGGCCGGGAAGGGTCACAAAAGCCGCTCATTATGGACGTACACGGAGAGTAGATGCATATTGTCACATGCACAAAAGTATCTGGTATCTACTGTACTATGTAGAAGAAGAGAACAAGAAAAACTGAAGTGGTACGTCGTGCCTGTGACATATGTAATGCCCTAGGGAAAAACATGGCTGGTGTCTTTACGTACTCCCAGACCGATACACACATCGTACACCTCGTATGCTCAACAGCCTCCCTACTAGGCGCACGAGATCAAAAAGCGTCTCTCATAAGAACATGAGCGTCTAACCAAAATCCCCCAAGAACAAAACCAAGTTATCGTAATAATTGTTTCTGCAGTGAAATGTCGTTGCAACCGGTGTCCTATTTCACTGCTGTTCAGCCTATCAACTCAATCCAATGCATTTTCTCCCGCTATGCAAACTTAAAGTGTAGTGCAGAGAAATTTCGTTGCAACCGGTGTCTTCTTTCACTGTTGAGCTTGTCAACACAACACATTGCCAAAAACCCGAATATCAAATTCAAAACTCATATACCAAAAAACAGAATTTCAAACGTAAAAAACCAAGTGCCAAAACCAATCTCGTGCGAGTATCATGCCAGACTCTCAAATTCAAGAACCAAATACCAGTACCAATATCATACCAGAATATCAAATTCAAGAACCAATGCCCAAGTGCCTCCCTACGGAAAACACACAACAAACTCCAGTTATCCGGCATCAGCAAGCCAGAATTCCTGCTCCAGAACGAATGTATCAATCTCAAGTGTGGTTTGGCTGCATGTCATAAATTCTTCACTCCGGACTTTCTCCCGAAGAACAGCTTTGAGGACAAACTGGATATTCATCACTACTGGGTACCGTACTGCCATAAAAATAAGTCCGTCAGCCAGATGTTTCAGCAATGAGGACAAACGGTGATACCTGTTATTCTATATGCCACGGATTTCAGTTCGGCATGCCACGTACTTAGTCTTAACAGACATTCTCCAGATGCTAACAACCGTCACCAGCAAACTGGGTATCTGTACGTAGTATAAACAAATGCTTCGATTCAATCAATCAATTCAGCCAGGTTCGCAATTAAAAAAACCCATGCCACGAAATTGTTTTCCAGGCCACAAGGTCACATTTCATTTCATCCTCGGTAACTAAATCACGACGAATGAAGCCGAGTACGACTATAAGGTACAACAAATACTCAGCCTCCCTACGAGTACTTGGCAGCGCAGGCAGCATCACCGACAGCATCGTTGGCACGGACGGGGGGGAGAACATCCATGCTGCACACATATTGCGGCGGCGGCAAAAAATTGACACCACAAAATACACAACAAGGTGGGTCACAAATCCGCAAACCTGTACCTGGTACGTACTACCGCTCAGATGTACTACTGTCATGCCCAAGATGTACTACTGTCATGCCCAAGGGCAGAAACCAAAGAACAATGGATCCTAAAATATCGTATTCATGGTGCCAGGTGCCAGCTGGTGTCGCGTTGTGGTACACCAATCAATCGCTCAGTCATTCAGCCTTCCTAATATGGTGGCTGAAAAAGGGGGGGGGGGTCGTGCAGTCTTGCGTACTATAAATCCTTTGGGCACCTCAATAACACCGTCCCGGGATTTTCGGCGCGTAGCATGTATATCTTATCACAAACTAATAAACAACAAAAAATGTGATCGTGCTTCCACAATGCTACTGCTATCCAAGCCGTCGTTCGTATGTACGACATGGATTTTTTCAATTCCAAAAGCTAACCGTTACACGCATACATCGTACACGTCGTGCACCCAACAGCAACCCTCCTTCCCCGTATATTAGTACCGACGAGCTGGTACCGCCAACTGCCCCCGAACTCGGCACCAAATACAATCTAGAACATGACATCATCAAAACTACCCCTAATTCCAAATCCCATGTGAACTTCCGAATATCAAGCACATCCTTCAAATGGACGAAGCGTACTTCACAAATCTCCAACTCCCGCCATGTACTACCAAATCACATACTCCACCCTCAATAAAGACGACACTCGATGAAGACGTGACATACCATTCATCAGGCTCTCTAGCTGAACATTGAATCGACGAAGTCCCATTATTCATCAATTGCGAAACCCCGAAAATCGCGTTTTTCACGATTTCCGCAACTCCCGAAAATTACAGCAACCAATTCACCTTGATAACCCGCGTCATATTATCATACAAAAACGACACCCCTCGAAAAAGCAAAACGGTAACTACGAGAAGTAAAACCCCGAACAGGTTGTTAGGAAACGTATGGGAATACCTTCCACCAGTTCTGCTGCTACATAAAAAAAACGTGGTAACATCCTCCCTGCTGTGGAAAAAATCATTTCTAAATCCCGACCACGAACAACCAGCCACGTAAGATACATGCCCCAAGCCTCACACAATCAGACCTCACATCTACGGATTTCACTGGCAGGAATCGTCCTCCTCACAGTTCTCAGAGCTGTCGACAGCGATACTAAGATGGCGCCTTTCACGTTTGATTGTGCCCCCCCCCCACGGGCCAACTTCGACCACCAACTACCATAAAGCGTACCGGTATTTGGCTTGACATCGACAGACATGACGGTAGGACTTGCTCCACCACCATGGCATTGCAAGTGTCATTTACCGATAGGACGTTTCTTCCGACCCTCTTCCTCAACTCCACAACTTCGAGGTAACCATGTCCTGAGAACCACCTATTCGGTACATGCCACGACCACCACTCATACTTGAACGCGGATGCCCAGCCATACCAAATGGTGTTAAGAAATCCTGGCAGGTTGGACAGAATGCAGGGGGTGAAAGCAAACCACCAGTGACGCCCGCTAAATATGAAGCAGGCAAGAACAGGTAGAATGTTGACGAACAGGAACACGATGTCCTTGGCGTGCTTGGCTTTGTCTATAGACGCTTGACCGCGCGGTGAAAGCGAAACCCATCGACTGACAAAACGCGCGTAGTTTAAGATATAGCTTACGTATATCATATAGTAGTGATCAAGCATGTCAACCGATAGTTTCCTATCGTTTGCCGGGATGACCATAAGCAAAACGACTACAAGTGCTTCAGAGCTTCTACCTGAAAGATACACCGTCAGCATGGCGAGCGTGAACCCCAAATGGCACAGCCATCCAAGCAACGCGCTCACACCTGACCCAGAGGCTACAGCCGCTGGGGATATCATGTCGCTTACGTCCACCCTCTTCTCTACATTCCGTGATCCTCTCCACAACGAATCGAAAATCCTTTCCGCTGAGCCTGCTGAGAACGTGCCGTCGGATATGACGATCGTCTCGTCAAGGTGCGAAGCAGCGGTCAGCTCATCAGGAGAGTATGCCAAGCTTTTAGGAGCGCCTGTCGCATAGGCTAATCCCCTCACCCCTAGAGCAGCGTCCCCCGCAATCGTCACCCCAGCAGAACAGGCTAGTTCGGACACCAAGGCATTTGTACTTGACGATATGGCCGAACTAAGCAAATGCACACCGGAACGCGGCTCCTTACTTTCTGCGTAGCAAGCTAGTCTCGCCCGTGGGTCCGTGCCTTTCACCAATACTGCCATTGAGACCGCTAGGCGGGAGCCGTAGTTTCCTACCCCCGCTACACTTCCCGCTCTTTGGTCTGAATCTGCGAGTAGTGCTCCTGCGTAGAACCATCGCTCGTCGTCCTCTTCGGTGCTCATCGCGTACATAGACTTCTGCTCGAAGTTTCCGATTTTCGTCTTGTAGGAGTCTATCTCGGGGTGACGTCCCGAGATTAAATCCCTGATCACCCTCTTAATCTCTCCTAAAGCGATGATTGCACAACCACTCTCTGGACCCGCAATTCTAAGCCTGAAATCATACCCGGCCATTAATGCCGACGACTGCCTAATCCAAGGTTCAGTTGTCCTCCTATCCTCGCCTAAACCGCTGTGCAACTTTTGGATTACTTCTTGTGCAGCTGGGCTCGGCGAGCTGGCAGAGAGTATGGCTAAATCAGAAGCTGAGAACCCCAACATGCTGTAGCCCCCCACCCTCCTGGCGCATTCCTCAACGTCGGCTGACCAGTCATTCCATAGACTCTCACTTGATAGAGAGGTTTGTGTCACCCGCATCGGGTGGGAACACCACAAACCGGCCAACTTAATCCTTACCGCCTGTGTTGCCTTTTCCCTCAGCTCATTCGCGGCCACCCATATTAGAACGGGGACGGCCCAGCGACCCGCATCTATGTATGGCGTCACGCCTGGATAGTCTGCCAGATAAGGGGCAACACAACTGCGTACGATACCTGCGCTTACTATCGAACAAAAACACAAAAACACCTCGATAACTAGACCCGAGGCGAGATCTCTCCGCTCCAAACCACCCACACCAAACCATGCACCAGGAACGGACGCCATCGAGAGCGCGGCCGCTAATGTCGTATACGCAATGATCCCGGCCACCTCAGCGTCGGACCTCCACAGTGCATGCGCAGTGTTGACGTAGACCTTATAGATAACTAGCGCGAACGAAGCTGCATAAATGACTGTCCACCATAGTCCACCAGTTAGAAACCCAAGAGCAGTGGACAAAACCCATCTTGGGCCGCCGTCCAAGACAACGGCCGACCCATCCCTAACCTCCGTTCTGCGGTTGCCTGTGGTGGCATTGATAATCCATTGCTGGCCGTGAACGTCGCTGGTGCCTCTCGAAATCACACTAGTAGAGACTGAGGGTACATCCGATTGCGATAACCAGGCCTTACACCTGTGACCCATCTTGATTGAGTCGAAAGCTCCCATGAATGAGCGTAAACACCTGCTAGGGGCAAGAAGGTTAAGGGAAAGTTGGTCGAAGACTTGCACTATCAGGTGTTTGCGTGGGGGCTATTCGCCCACCCAGGTAACCGTTTCAATTCTCATGATGATCCGACAGTAACAGGCAATCGTCTGACAAGAGCGACTTACTCGCTGGTTAATCAATGGGCGAAAGTGCAGTACGGTGACATCGTAACTTATTTCCGCACAAATACCCGGTACTACCCGAGTACTACCCGACCGGTACAGCATTAGGGGCGCTCCGCAGAGCTGGGGTGAAAGAAATACACCCCAAGGGCAGCTGTGGTTGACTAGCAGCGGTCTCGAAGAGACGAGGAGAGGGGAGAGTGTTGGAGTGCGACATGGTGGGGGTAGCACGCGTGTCGTCGCATCTCGAACGGAAAAAAAGACATGTTCGTACGCCCTGGACCCTGTTCGTACGCCCTGGACCCTGCACCCTGTGCCCTGTACCCTTGGAAGTCCGGAAAAGCGGAGCGACCTCGCGAAAAAACTCGGGAAAACTACGTAAAACCTGTAGAACTCGTTATTGGGGTTGCTCCTCACTAGGAAACAGTTTTGAAACCGTATAAACTGATATCCTATTCCGAACTTACTGCTACTCGTTCAACAGCTCATTATATCAATCAGATGACTATGTCCCGAAAGCGAACCGATAGCCCGCTGACTACTGTTGTTGTGTAGCAACTGACCACACTGCTTTTGTTGCGCAGCAACGTACCGGTAGTTCTCTTCTATACGACCCCGCGATGGATGGGACATAAAGTCGAGTTGCTGTTAAGTTATCAACTCAAATTACCTAATAATATTTTTAATGTCGCCGCGGTGGTTAAGTGCTTACCCTCCAAGACTACTACGGTTGGAGTCAGGGGTTCGAACCTCGGTATGGAGATTTTTTTTTCTGAGACACCAACTGCCGAGAGCGCTTCATAGCGTGGGTAAGCACAGTTCGACGCGAGTCGACGAGGGAAGAAAGTGCTGAATTCTTC
>JAYJMJ010260089.1:0-14914 GCA_036873875.1 Laminaria ephemera | reverse complement strand
TTGTAGGTTTTGAGCCTCTGAAATTAGAAAAATTGATGACCGCTGCTGTCAAATCGCTTGATTGTGGTTGGTTGGAAGAAATAAATTCATTTCTGCGCATACCGACCAAGGGACATCAATATTGCTGGTACCGGCTATAAAATGGACCTCGTTCCCTAGGCTAACTGTGCTTGAGTTTGAAATACTGCAAACATGAGCGTAGGCGAAATACCTCTGACCATCTTGGCCCCGGCATGCGATTCCGAGTGCTCTTCGTCAAAGCTTGACAATCTAGCGTCAAAGCTGACTCGTAGGCACTTCTCGGATCGAGGTATTCTCACGTCGTCATCGCACACGAGTTCAGCAAACCGTTGTCCTTCACCTCACGGTCAGCTGCTATCGAAATACTCTGGACAATATAGAGTGCAGGACAACTCATGCCCTCATCACACGATATAGTGATTCTGACTACGATGCCCGGGCTGGCTACATCAATATTAGTTTCCCCCATGCCGTACCCACCATGAATCACACCATTACAATATAAGAACACTCGTCGTCAACAACACTGCTGAAAATTAAGTTTTAGTTCCGTTAGAAACCACCTAGATCTCTTGCACCGTTTGGAACCCCGTTAAGGTCATAGCTTGAAACACCTACCAACTGTTTCAATTATGTCATCTGCAGGTGCCATTTACGCTAGGGAGAAATCGGAGATCAGCATCAACGGTAGCGCCATTTTTGAATGCAATTCGGCGGATTACTACGGAGGTGAGGAACGACGCGGAGCTTGTATCAATTCGAAATATGATGACTCACTGCTGTTATACTAACGGACAGGAGGGTATTCGGTACAGTCGTACTTGACACCGACTACACCAAGTCCAGACTGTTGACCTTTACGTTAGTTTGTTCGCCCTTCTCCAAACGTGTCCGTACACGGTACCAAGCGAACTGAGCAATAACGCGTGCAATATAATACGGGGTGGTGCTGTATTGTCAGAAATGTTTTGACTGACCGGGCCCCTCGATGGAGAAACTGACCTACACCGGTGTAATGCCTGTGTGTTATCCAACGTTACTCGTATCTGTACCCGTAGTGAATGGCGGCGGGCATTAGGTTGTGCTTTTGATATTTCCCTAAGTCGGAGGTTAGGTGAAATATCTGCTCCTGAAGTGACCACCTTCAGGAACGTTTGGTGGTGTCCATCTCGTAGCGTGTATTCAATATCCCTCAATCCAAAACGAAAAGGCATATTGAACAGTAACATCGGTCAGCACATACACGGTATCGTCGAGCCGACATACATGCTTTCACCACCTCTCACAGACAGCATGGGTTCAAATTGTGGTGTTGCTTGCAAAACCAGCCAGGCCAACGATTCGCTATTGTCTATTTGTACTGCAAAATTTGTCGCGGTTCTTAATGTTTGTATCTCGTCGTTATATGCGCTCAGCATGCCACCTCGTTGAGAACATTGTTCGTGGTCCCCGGGTCATGCGGTTCATTGGTAGCTTGTCTAACCGTTCAAACGTCTGTAGCGGCTGAAGACAGCGGGCAGTCAACTTGGATGGTCCCCAATTGTTTTGGCTTCAAACCGTCTCAACATTGCTTGCTACAAACAGTACGCAGAATGTCTACTTCGCTGATCGTAGCGTATGAATCGACAAGTTACGTGTGCGGTTGGATTTAGACAGCCACTAGCGGCTCCGCTGAGTCTACATTTCAACCTGGTAGACCCCGCAATATCACTACCAACGACTGAACCATGGTAGTTTCCCTTTGGTATCTCCGGCCTGTTATTGTATCCTACTCATCAACAAAATGCAATTCGCTGCTTCGAATTTAACTTGTAATGGGACCTCCGGTTCACGAATACCGGTTGCTCTTGTTGCTGTTGTTCTCACATTAACTCTCATAATCACGTGCGTGGTCGCAGGACAGACTCTAGTCACTCTTGAGTGGAATTTGTACATTTCCAGCCCATGCTACAGCCGCAGAGTAAACAGCGTCTTGAGAAACCTATTTCCGTCTTCTTGACGGTGTGCGTGTTGCGTAGCTGTTTATCCATATTCCCTGTATATAATGAAATGAACGCAGAACAGACTTATGGCATGTAGAAACTCGTGAAGATGATTTGCTATTGCTTGTGTAGCACTTGGCGCTGGAAATTGGACATTTTTCCGCTGTTACGTTGTTTCATTGAAGCATGCTACATACACTTGCCTATGTTCAACCACATTGATATATGGAGGGGGTAGTCCATAATTCCATGGTAGTACTGTGACTTAAGACCCGTCCGCTTTTACCATCTCGGTGATGGACCACTTGACTCTCGGTGAAGAGGTGGTGCGTGACTACGATAGCACTTGCTCATTGTTTTTTGTCCGACTGATGGGGGTGTTGTCTCTAACTGAGCAGATACATACCCAATATCGTTCGAATATCATTTTGTGTTTTTACTACATCAGGACGATCCATACCTAGGCCATGGGAATGTTTATCACGTCGCATTTTCTCGTTTGCACACATACAATGTTTAGGGTAGGCTTTGAGCTCCTTTGGTTAAAAGCCTCACATAAATGGCAGCGCACTAGACTTAGACCGTAGCATGCGTCGGCTTTTTCATTACTACTGCGATGGTATTCGCACACATGAGATAGCGGTATATCTCGCCGTAAATAGGAGCACACTCAGAACACTGACCATCCCTTGCCTAGCGATTATTTTCAACTGCTAATTCATGTAGTGCGAGCGCCGGGTTCGATCTTCTTCCCGTTGCTGTTGCGTGGTGCACACGGGGTCGCAAGTGCTGCTAGTTCGTGGTTTTCGTGCGTTATTTCGTCGCCTTCCCTGGGTGCGTGGTACCGATCGTTTATGCCAAATCCGTCCTAAACACCGCTGACGATCGTTTTGTTTTATGCTGCCAATACGGCCCAGCTTCTAGAAAAGTCGTGATCACTAGTGTCTCTTCTACGGACCTTTAATTTTTCAACCCAGAGGGTTCAGCATCCCAACTGGACATACCCTACCTATAGATGTTCACCCCATTTGTCCGCGCTTCTTATCTGAAGGGTCTAAAATGAACGTAAACTATGACAGCCACAAATGAGAAAAGTGCAACCCGATGGGCAATCGCGTGGTCTAGGTATACAACTACAGTAATGATGGTTCAAAACTCTATCGACACTTGAGCATTCCTCAACGAAATGGGCTCGTCGGATTCATATGGTTTTGCCAAGAAGTGCGACCTCTACGGTACCACCCGACACTGCTCGTCGGTTAGTATCCACATGGATTGATGGCTCACGCTAACTGCGCTTTTAGCGAGTCAATCTTTGCACAAGAAGAAATCCTTTGCAGGGTGAGCATGCCGTCTGTGTCACTCGAAGCTGCAAAACCAACTTAAGAATAATTACGATATTCTTCGCGGTGTGCTGTGAGCGCTCCTCTGCTTTTCTTGGACGTATGGTTTGCGTTTTTCGTGCCAGCGCGCGATGAGGACCACTTCTCGGTCCGAAACTCTCGCATTGTGCTCCCCGACCCCGACTGTGTCGAGGACGGCCTCGGGCGTGCTTACGCTACGCCCTGGCTACCGGCTGGCCAGGTGTGTTGTACTCGATTTTTACGAAAATACTTCAATACGTCAGCCGTGAGTTCGACCAGTTGAATGGTCGATACTGAGGTCGACGGGTTGAGTTGCCGGTGCTCCATTTTGCAAGCTACCGGTACGTGATTCATAAGTCTCGTGGCCAAATATTCCGGTTTAAGGCCTAGCTTTGGCCCGTCAAAACCTCTTCAAAAACATAATAGTTTCAAGTGTTGGGATGTCATCGACAGCTGTCCGTCAAGGGGCGAAGAGTGCTCTCAATCGACATCCATGTTCGCTCGTGACGCTAAAAATGTTCTGTTTTCGATGCCAGCCCTCTTCTCGTAAGAGGCCGCAGCCGCCGCTGCATTTGACAACTCGTGGCGGCAAGGGTGTGGGAAATATAGCCTGGGGCGGCCGGTCTCGTGCGCCCCGCCGTTGCGCGTGCGTTGAGGGTTGGGGGTTGCAGAAGCGCATGTCGAATGACCGATTCGTGCTATTTTACGCGAGAAATCATCAATTTTCCGCAAAAATGTTGAGATCGGTTTGTTAGGATATGGTCTCGAAACGAGCATCGCGAGCCGCTTCGACTGCTGGGCACGCCGGACGACCAGGCTCTGGGCGGCAGAGAGGGCGGGGTTTTTGGTTCCGACCGAATCGGTTGAGCCTACGCCGCGGGAGGAGCGGTACCGTGGTGGAGGTACAAACGGTGTTTACGATTATGGTTTTTGTAACACGGAAGCAGGCACAGCATCACATATGCGGTTGAAATCGAGTATGGAAGGGCATATTCGGGGTAGCAAGTGTTGCGCAACATTTTTACACTTCTTTCCTTTCTATGGCGTTTCAGTCAGGCCGTGAGATTTGAAGAGCGAGAACGTGGGTTCGATTTATTGATTTTCTTCCGAATTACATTGTTACTATCGTTTTTCTGTATCTTGGGAGAGAGGGATTTCTCCCCTTGGACAGATACCCCCATCGCAGCCTCCTGCGATCTACTGCGTATCTCGCCCACGCTTCAACCGTCCCTCTCTCTCTACTATGAGACCATCCGGGTTCCTAACTATTACCGCCTACAGTCGGCTCGGATTAACAAGCCTCCGAAGGGTAGGGAGGCTTGGAGTACCATTCGACTCCTCCAATCTAACTCATAACAACTCAAGAAAAACAATAACCATAAAATACATTAATGGACCCCGGCTACATAACTCCCCCCCCCATCCCCCACCCTTCCCCCCCTCGAAAAAAAAAAGAGGGGGCGAGCGGGTGAAGGGAGAGGCACAGATTTCTGCCTGGGCTGCCCAACCTAGTGACTACCTTAATCTGCTGACGTTCCCAGCAAGAACCGCGACTCGCTTGTTGCTCGGCTCGGTCTTGCTAACCTTCTCGTGAGGTTTGCACCCAACAGTGGGGCGGATGGGCGCTTGCTTGCACCCTACCGTGCCCCAAAATTCCCAGACCCCGATATAAACATGCCCAATTCTCTCTACAATAAACCGTGACTTGCCGGTGACTACATCTACGGAGACCGTTACTTCTTCTACCGGCCAATATATCCTATTGAAAGGCATCGGTTCGATGGTAAGATCGGCTGCGCGTTTCGCCCGAATAAGAAAACAAATGTCAAGCTGCGCAGCCCATGCCTCTCGCTTGCCCAAATACATTGCTGCCATGGGGAGCGTCTGCCCCTGCCATTTGTTCACCGTTTCCCAACTGAGGTTACTCGGCAGCTGTGTCGTAGTCATAGTGCTGCCTTCACCGGGTTGGCCGCAAGACGACCACGCGGCGTCTACGGGCGAAATGGGGATACAACGTCTGTATCTATCCTCTGATGACCAAGTGTGGCCGGTGTATCCGTCAATTTGAATAACAACGTATTGAGGTGGGACTGGCGTAGGCGCTCCGTCGGCATAAACTATCTCTACGAGCTCTTCGCGAATCCCACTGCACATCCCCACTCTGCCAGAGATATTTGATTAGCATAACTGTGGAGATCTTTTCTACGAAAATCACATTTTCCAAACGCCCGACCGTGTCTGATAGCGCACACTTTGCCGTCGCGAAGTTGTTCGTTGCTGCCGACCTAAGTAGTTAATTGCTAAGATCTCGCACCATCCCGCCGTTGTACCTATTGACCTCATTCTTGGAGAAGACAAATCTGATCGCGTGTTCAAACATATATTTCATTTCGGATGTCTGTTTAGCGGGGTACCGCTTCAAGTGCAGTTGCCAGTCCGCTTTGAGGTAAGCATGACTTGCCGCTCACCTTGTCAAGGATAAATACGTCCCAGATTGATGGTACCTCTGGAACTCATTCTGATTGAGCTGGTCCTTGAGGTCGAGAGCGTGAAGGGGCCACCCCCCAGCCGGCGTCAACTGTCCCGGATCCCCTCTCATCACCATTCATAGCCCTCCGAAGGGTTCCGTCGCTTCGCGAGCACCCGTGCGCAAGCTATGGCTGTTTTCTCCACCACCCCCAGATCGTTGTCGAGCTTGACACACTCATGCGTATGTATGCTTCCCCTCCCCTGGAACACGTGTCAGGACCACCTCCACTTGGGTTTGAGTACACTATCAAACCACAACGTCGTTTCCACCCACTCAACGATATAGGAATCGACGATGTGAGAGTTATCGAAAATAGCACCTCGCCGCCCGGATGGGCTGCCAGCATACCCCGGCGGCATTAGGCGATGTAGGTCCTCCCATCGATTGTCGATGCTTTGGAGAGCATCGAAGAGCTTTGCGCAATCTTTAGTGGCGAAGACGACCTGGGATTCCTTCGTCCGGACGTACCAGCACGGGGACGAGCATGTAATGTTGGTCCAGTATCGGTACATGCGCATCATGAACCATCCGGCCTCTTCTCCTCCCGCTATCATCGTCGCCTGGATCTGCTCAGTAGTCTGGGCAGCGTCAGCCTCTGAATTATTGAGCAAACGAAACCTGGCTGGGCATACGATAGCACTCGGGCATGGTCTGGCACCAGTGAGCGAACCACGGGTGAGAAGAAAAACTATAGCACCGGCCCCCTGCCCCTTGCCACAAGCAGGGGGATCTCCAACCTTGCCACAAAGTTGGGGACCCCCCCGCCCCTTGCCGCAAGTAGCCCCCCCCCCCCTCCCCCCCTGCCACAAGGAGGGGATCTCGCCCCTTGTCACAAGGTGGGTGGCCCTGTTCGCTCGCTTCAAGGAGAGGGAGTCCCCCCGCTTACTGCAAGGTAGGAGACGCCCCCCCATGCTGCTAGGGGGGGTCCTCCCCCATTGCCATAAGGTAGAGGAACCCCCCTTGTCACAAAGAAGGGGACACCCCCCGTTGCCACAAGGAGGGAAACCTCGCCCCTTGCCACAAGGCGGGGGACTCTCCACCGTTGACACAAGTACGACATTCCTCTCATTACTACAAAGTGGAGGACCTCCCCCTTTGCCCCCAGGGGCGCCCCCCCCCCCCGTTGCCACCATGTGGAGAACTCCCCACCTTGCCGTGTGCCCGCCCCCCCTTGCCACAAGGATGGTGGTATGTCCCCTTGCCACAAGGTGGGGGACTTCCCCCCTTGTCGCAAGCCGAGAGACCGCCTCCTTTGCAACGAGATGGGCGACCCCACCCCCTTGACAGGATATGGGGGACCTTCTGCCTTGTCAAAAGGTGGACGACTCCCCCCCTCACCACAAGCAGGGGGCCGCCCGTCCCTTACCACAAGTTAGGGGGCCGACGCCTGACACAGAGAGGGGGACTTCCCCCCTTGCCAAGAGGAGGCGGATTCCCCGCCCTTGCCACAAGGGGGGGACCTCTGTCATTGCTATAAGGTGGGAGACTCCTCCGCCCCACCACATGCTAGGGAATCCCCCCCCTCCCCTCGCCACAAGGTGGGGGACCCGCCCCCCTTGCCACAAGGTGGGAGACCCGCCCCCCTTGCCACAAGGTGAGCGACCGCCCCCCCTTGCCACAAGCAGAGGGGGTTGCCACAAGGTGCGGGACCCTCCCCACTTGCCACAGGGTGGGGTACGCCTCCCTTGGCACAAGGTGGGAGACTTCCCCCCTTGCCACAAACAGGGGCATCTCCACTCGTGCCACAAGGTAGGGGGCCCATCCTACTTGCCACAAGGTGGGGTACCCCCCCCGCTTGCCACGAGGTGGGGGACTCCCCCCGTTGCCGCAAGGACGTGGATCTCCCCCCTTGACACAAGTTGGGGCAATGTCCTCTTATCAAAAGGAGGGCGACCCCCCTCCTGCTACAAGAAGAGGGACATCCCCCGTTACCAGAAGATGGACAATCCCGCCCCTTGCCAGAAGAGATACATCCCCTCCAATGCCGCGCGGTACCTCCCCTCTGCTTGCCACCAATAGGGGCCAAAAGGGGTGCTTTCCGCCTTGGCACGAGGTAATGGACTTGCATTAGGATAGGTATCCCCCCCCAGGGCCACACTGTGGGTGATCCGCCCCCCTTGCCACAAGGAGGGGGGGCTCCCCCCTTGCCACAAAAAGGGGGACTCCACCTCGCTGTCAGAAGGTGGGGATTCTCTCGCGTTGCCGCAAGCAGGGGGATCTCCCCCCTCGCCACAAAGTGGGGGATTTTTGCCTTCGCCACAAACGGGAGGCCGTTCTCCTTTTGCCCAACGTGGAAGACCCCGTCTTTATGCCACAATGTAGGGAACCTCCTCCATTCCCACAAGGTGGGGCACCCTCCCCCTTGCCACAAGAAGGGGGACTCTCCCCCTTTGCCACAAGGTGGGGGATCCTCCCCCTGGCACAACGAGGGGGATCACCCCCCTTGTTAAAAGATGGAAGACTCTCTTGCCACAAGGACCCCTGCCATTGCCACAAGGTGTTGGGCTCCTCTCCGTTGGCACAAGGAGGGGGCCTTCCCTCTTGCCACGAGGAAGAGCACTCTTCACCCTTTTTATGCCACGAGGAGGGGACCCCAGACGGGGGACACCCCTCGTTGCCACAACGAGAGGGGGGTCACCCTCCGCGACTGGGGGAGGGCGTCCCCCTCCTCGCCACAGGGTGGGGGGGGACCCTTCCTCCCTCGCCACCAGGAAAGGAATTTCCAAGCTTACACCCGTAGCCATGCGACTCTTTCCCAAGGACGCCCGACAACTCAACCCTGCGGGATGCGTCACCCCTCATAGGTATACCGATCAGCCTGGTAGTAACACTCCCAAAGTTGTAAAATCTACCTTACCCAACTGCATCACCTTGGTCAATAGGTACTAAAAAGGGTGGAACTGTCGTACCTCCTACGATTGGCAAGGTCGGGGCATCGGCGGTGTGAATAGTGACTACCATTGGGAGGGTCGGGAGATTGTGTTTGTTGTAACCGTTTCACCCCGAAGCGCGTGTTACCTCCTCTGTATCTGTTTAATAACCAGGAAGAAAATATTGAGATACTGGCAGAATATATATATGTGCCCACAGCTGACAAGACTGGGCTTCAAGTAAATACTAGTATGAAGTATTAATTATTATGCTGGAAGTAGCATTGACTTTATCCCTTCAACACTACACACGTAAGAGACAATCACGCACACAACGAAACTCAATAATAGAGGCGGCATATAAAATGCAGATTATGCATCCAAAAAAACTAAAGGAACACATTGTATCGAAGCAAGTATAGGAACTAAAACGTTGTAACAAGACAAGGCCACAACGAAACAAAAATGTGTCTTGTCGAGAGATCATACACACCTCGTTTTAATTTTATGTTGATGTCCGACAACGTGCGGCATGAGCCACAATACCGATCACCCGAAACGCATTCCCGGAAAGAAGAAACACCAGGACACCAGAGAAAAGGAAACACACACACCACGTCTAACTCCATTTCTGTACCTACTCCCGTCTTAGCTAGCATCGAAAAAATGTCCACCTGCTGTCCTTGCTCCGCCCTCCCTCTTCATGACATGCTCATCTACCCGTTACCGTTGTTCAGGGAACCTATGATTGCCGTACACTTTACAAAAACAAATCTTGCGGCACATTATCGTGCGATCGCATGATTCTCGATGGCCACGGACACGTACGAACGAACGCGTCTACAGCACCACCTTACTTTCCACAGTTCGACGCTGCATGAAAATGACTTAACCAACGCACGTTACGAAGGCTACGGCGAAAGCGCACTTTTATAAGATGCGCATCTGCGCGTGACGTCTCTCAACTCATAATCTAATCGAGTACTATACTTTTACTGTTCCGGCACAAGAGCCACCTGACAAAACCCGATGCACGGTAGTGCAACCCACGGCGTCGAACCGGGCCAACAAAAATAGAGCTATCTAGAAAAATGTCCCTCCTCGTTGATCGACGTACTAGAAACGGCAAACGGGAGCTCGTGACTGCCCACACCACCCATGAACCGTGAAATAGCTACACAAGTGACATTGCAAAGAATAGTTTGAGCTTAGTTTACAATTCGGCGAACACGCCAAACCACTTACGCGCTTACGCGTCAACGCCCCACTAGACACAGAAACGATCTACATTGCCACGACGATCGCATATATACGAACTAAAAACAGCCCCCCCCTCCCACGTCTTAGGCCGCTTAGTTGTACTGCGCTTGCCCCACGATTATTATGTCTCAGGCGGTGGCGGCGCTGTTTCCGTCGCGAGTGGTGGTACCATTTCTGGTGCTGGCTTGGCCAGTCGCAACCCCCCAGATTTTTCCCATGAACGTACGGGGCGCAGGATCGTGTTACCTACGAGGTCGTGAAGTGGCATGAATGGTACAGCAGCATTTCAACATTCTTTAGAGAGGAAAACAATGAATGACCTGACGCATAAAGGCAAGATAGGAGACGGAATGAAAGGAATATTATCGTGTTTTGTAGGCAGTAACATCAGTACGCGCGGCCTTCTAACGAGAGCAAGGGGTGGTATACTTACGGTTCGACTGAACATCATGTAAATCAAACAACAAGCTGAAACCGTGCGCCTACACCACAGTCTGGAGGTTGGATACTGCGAAAATGAATGGCACACACACCTGCGTTAGATAAAGCCACATAGGGTAAAGCGCTAAAGATGGCGTCGAAGGTGCACTCCTCCGTACTCATCAGTAGGTGCGCCTCCCGCGACGGGCATGTGGCGAAGGCGAATAACTTCTACCGCATCCTGTCGAATCGTCCACACAGCATACTGGAATACAAGAAAACAGCAGCAGTAGAGAGAATTAGGTGAAAACGTGAAAAATGTTTTCGGGTTCGACAGACACGCGCCTAAGCGAAGCCTACAACACATACTTAATCATGTCAGTGAAGAAGCCATTCCTCAGGCATTATGTCTAATTCAAAACAACATCGTAATTGTCAAGCATGGCTCCATTACTCTGCACATGACTTGTAGCACCGCAGGACGACCATTAGTACGTTGCAGGTACAATCGCCTCAACAGATCATTTATCTTTAGGCTTGATTATTTTCTTTCTCGTACCAGGTCATAACAGTATCCGACAGTACCAGTATGCAGTAAATTAGGAGGCCAATACTAGAGATTATGGTCCATACTTAGTGTACTTCGTATTACAGGCTATTCGCCACCTTCAATAAGTCGAGCACCTTCCACATGGCCGCGTACAGGCGTAACTTACCGCTATGGGTGCTTCAAGGTTAGCCGAATGGCCACGTGTGTGAGTTGGAAAAAGATCGATGCAAATCGACGAGAAGTGGGAATGCTGACCCCTCTGCGAGACCAAAATGAAGGCACGTTCGGGGAGGAGAAGGGAAGACACTTGTGACCACAGTTTGTCCAGAACATCGCTTAGGGTAAAATCTTCCATGGGTTGAGCTGGAAAGTCAAAGTAATGATAAAATACGCTATTCATAGAATAAACTAAAATAAAGCAACATAAAGAGTATTTCTAGTAATATGAGTTTTTGCCCTTCGTGTGCTTCTGTCGATACGGCAGTATGGGATGAGTTAGGGTTAGGGTTAGGATTAGGGTTACCTGTCATCACTGCATGGGATGAAGAGCCAGTGCAGACATTGAAAGCGACGAATGTCTGCCGTAGGTGCACAGACAATGGTTAGATACGCGCACGCAACAACGCCAACGCCAACCACAATAGCAACATGATAGTGAAGAGCGAAATCCGAGGGTGCGAAGCGACCGAGGACTTTGCAAGCGACACGAGGATTTCGCAATCGTCTTCTATGTCGGTTGTGGGTTCTCTGCGCGGTCGGGCTCGGGCGTCGTCGATGCCTTGCGAGAGTCGACATTTCGTTCGTCGTGTTGGTCTAGTTGCGGCGGACGATAATACAACATCTCTGAACCACGGCGCCGGTACTGTGTTTTGGTTCGTTTACAAAAATAATAAAATTTCGTCAATGCTGTGAGTTCTTCTGATGATGAAATAATACGTAATGATGTTCCAGATTGTGGCATATAAAAATTGTTTGCTTTTCCAATTCCATGCATTATTTTTGCCCTACCCGGTACATTCTCCAACTCCATTTCGTAACTCAAACGCGGGGTCACATAGCAGGCCCGTCTCTCCTCTATGAGCTATGACCGTAAGAAAGAGAACTTGCTCTTACCGCCATAGCCCCTGATAGGCTCTCCCCTCGCCACTACGGTGCGTGCGCCTTCTTTTTTATCAGGTGAATACTTCAGCAACAATAATTTCCCTCGTCGATTCAGGCCGAATTGTACATACACGAAACACACTTAACTTGGCGTTTTCTGCATCGAATACAAAATTGGACAATGCGCATGACCGAATTTGTGTCAGTCTCTGGCTCCATTAATTATTATCTAAACTTGCGCGCGTGTCGTTCGTTCTACCCGACGACATCCAGAAACGCCCAGTATATTTTATCTTTTTGTCATCTGCCGAGCAAAGGACGTGTATATGCAGGTCTGTTGTGTGATCTTCACATTAAACTGGTATTTCCGCCCATCTGCATCCAGCACAACCAGTGTCCGTGCCGATGCCTCCTCCTAACGAGACAACGAACATCTTATCCGCAAGACCTGGCCGATGGCTAATCTCGAGGATAACGTCGACATGGTCGGAGGCGCCAACTTCATCAGCGTTGCTGGCGTCCAAAGCGCCTGTTGGCAGATTCCCGTTCACACTGACCACGTCGAGGCTACAGCGTTCATCACTAATACTGGCAAGTACAGTTATAAGCGTATGCCTTTTGGTGGCGGAGGCACGGTCGAGATAATGGCTGCTTTGCGATGCGGTGCCGATCCATGGTAGCGCAGTTCCAAGCCGCCATTGAGCGCGCAGCTAATAATCAAACGTACACTTGCAACAAAAATCTCCGTTCCGTGTTAGAAGTAATGAACACTACAAGACAAAAATACACATGTTATAGCTAATACAGTTAAGGTTGCTTGGTCATGCAATGTCAAACGCAATGAATACGAAGGTGGGGCAGCACTGAATATTTCAATTTTATAAAAAATTAAAAATACACAACAGCTGTGAGATCTAGGATTTCGTCGAAACTCATATTTTCAAGCTGTGTGTGATACTCCGATCGCGCGTGTTACGGGTTTTGTATGTCCTCATGAAGGATATATAGGTCGGCGACTCCCCTTAGTACTAGTTAGCACCAGGGTCAACAGTGTGATGCGAATACGTCGGTCTTAATCATTACCAGTATTTGACTTTTCCATCACGGGTGGACGGGACCCCCTCGTTTCGTTAACAGAGTAGAAGGTGGGCAAAAAAAGTCCGACCTTCTGAGCACCTATTGGGAATGTCAAGTATCACAAAACGTGCGGATTTGCCCCCGTTCTGCGAGCTTGGCGTGTTTTTTGGCGTTCGAAAACGTACTTCCAAAAGCTGCAGTTTGTTTGGGGTTTGCCGCCGTTCTGTGGATTTTGTGTCATACCGGTAGCTGACTTTCCAAAAGGTGCTCAGAAGGTCTGCCTTTTGCCCACGTTCTACTATGTCGACGAGACGGGGGGGGGTCCCGTCCATCCGTGATGGCACTGCTGACTGTCATAGCACTGCCGTGGCACTGACCCGAAAGCCAGCAGAAAGCCCATATATAGCAGTGCCATGACACGCCATGAAAAAATTAAAAAAAATGTACACCCCCCCCGGGGCCTTCGCGTCGACCAGTAGTGAGCTCCTACGGCGGCGACGACAGTGATAGTGCCTCGGGGTAGGCAGATGAGACGATCCTGGTCAAGACCTCGCTCAGACACGAGATACACGAGGTACACCACATACACCAAGCAAGGATATTGGCTCGTATCACGCCAGGGTGGACAGTAAACACGCGTGCTGCGATAAAGATAGCACTTTTGGGCGTCGTTTTTGTTTCTGAATGACGGGGCTCCTTAACCCAAAATCGTCGGGATGCCACTGTTGTTTTTGCAATGTGATTTGTTTGTATACCTAGGCGATGGGTTTGTTCATCGGGTTGCGCTTTCTTTCATTCTTCTCAAAATCAGCGTGTGGGTGAAGTTCAGAACTCCTCCTCAAGTAAGGAGCCTCAGAAAAAAAATGGTGCACCTCTATCGTAGCGTGTGTCCAAGGGGTTGATACTGCAACGACGGTGAGGAATGAACGGCCCTGACTTGGGCGTGGTAGCGGTAGCTGGCGGCACCCAATAATAAGACTGCCCGTCTCGGGAGAAGAGCTCAATAAATTTAAGTCATAACAGCATGCATCATGCGTAGTTTTGGAAACGACGATCGTTGATCCAAATGCAGTTCGTAGCACGGTGCAGACGACCACAGAGTCGCTCGGACCGCGACTATCAAAACTGTCTCAAGACATCAATGCGCGATAGCGGTAGTTGGCGGCACCCAGTAGTACCGCCCCTCTCGCGAGAAGCGGTCAACAAAAAAATGTCAAAACAGCGGAAATGACAATCGTTGGTCCAAATGCAGCAGCACGGTGCAGACGTGCAGACGACCACCACAGTGCCACTTATTGGGCTACGGCTATTATAACCACCTCATACCAGTGAGAATGATATACGTACTGGTATGCACGAAGTATGTATGGTCTTATACGATACCTGGTATATACTGGTCCACCATCGTCACCAGCACCCGCATGCTTGGTTGTGTGTCCCGTACAAGTTGTTGAAAAACAATCGAAATATAATGCGTGCTGCGACAGAGGTGGTAGCACTTTATGGCGTCCCCGATGGTCTAGTGGGTTAACCGCGTAACCACTAAGGTCAATGTCGCGGGTTCGAGCCCCCCCCCCGAGTGCATACTCGTACGACTCGAAGGGACTTTTTCTTGTGCTAAAAATTGACTTGCGGAAAGCGCGAGAGCGTGAGTTAGCAAAGATTCGATGAAAATCGACGAGCGTTGGGAATGCTGAACCCTCTGCGCGATAAAATTGAAGGCACGTACCGGGGGGGAG
>JAYJMJ010260078.1:0-14915 GCA_036873875.1 Laminaria ephemera | reverse complement strand
CGACTTGACCGTTGTACTGATCCGACCTGCGGCGGGAGAGACGGTGCAGAACATGCAGCCGTGCGGACAACAGCATTATTTATTTGCGACCACAAACAAGAAAAATACAAAAAATGAGGGAAAAGCAAAAAAACCCGAAAAAAGTGGAAAAAACAAAAGTGGGCATCAACGATTAACTCTATTTTCAAGTTGTTTAGGGGGCATCAGGACGAACTAGATATAATAAATAGATAAGAAACAGGGTAATGTGAAATCCAGACTGCGATTTAGAGATACATAAGAAATCCGGCAGCCGTTACACTGAAGTTTGTGTAGAACGCACCTTCTCCCAAGCAAGAAACCCAGCCTGGGACAATGTTTCTGTTTCTTATTAGGTGTGCTGTACTACTGTCTGTACGTTGGCTTTGACGCATGCTACGGACGGTAGAGGTGCACCTTTTTTGTCTGAGGTTCCTCACTTGAGGAGCTCTGTACCTCTCCCAAAAATGATTTTGGGAAAAAATAAATAAAGTGCTACCTGATGAACAATGCCATGGCCTAGGTATGCCACGAAAATTATTGGAAAAGGTAAACGAAAATCCGACGATTTGGGGTTAAGGAGCCCCGTCATTCAGAAACCGTTTCTGCCAAAAAGTGCTACCTCTATCGTAGCACGCGTTTCTGCCAAAAAGTGCTCCCTCTATCGTAGCACGCGTCCTTTTAGCTAGAGAGACGCTGGAAGATGTTAGGGCGTGTCCGAAGATAATATGTCATCCTGACATATTTTCACACGTTGGACAGATCACGGTCTAGATCGTCTAGATCATCTAGATCAATTAGATCCTATATCTGTCGTTATGATGTGTTGCGCAGGATCTCTGTAGTACAGATCCAACCCAAGAAACATGCGCTAGGTCATGCAGATCATACGGCTCCCGCCAGGCAACATGGTATATAGGTCATGCAGATTAAATTGACTAAGGATTTGTCTGCCCTGAGACACATATCGTGTGTAGGGATCTGATCTGTCCGACGTGTGCATGTTTTGCGTGCGCCAAATAGTTGGGGGACAAACAACTTGGAATTAGAGTGGACAAGGTTTGGAGTAGCTAGAGGGTTAACCGATCGCTGTTGCTGTCGTACACCGTATCTATACAGCCATTCGGTGAACTACAACACGTGCAGCGTTTAGTAACCGCGGTTTCGGCAGGCCGATAACAACTAATAGACGCCTGCTACGGTGGCAGGGGTTCACCTAGATTGCTTTCTGAGGCTCCCCACGGGAAGTCATTTTAACCTGTCCAACAGAGAAACTGTTGTACCCAATACTGTTGGAATCCTGCTTGTGTTTTACGATTATCAATCGGACTAAGGCTGCGGTAGGGGGGGTACCCCCATGGTCACTACCGAGTTGAAGCCACTCGCGCGAGTCACGGTATACCTCATTCAGAAACGGACTTTGAAATAGTTTGGTGCCGCCGCCTAACAGTAGCATCGTAGAGCATAGTATCGCGAAACCGAAACGCGTAATAAAAGCTTTTAGGACAGCAAAAATAGGGTAGACAATAGTACGAGAGCTTTAAGGGCGAGACCCCCCTACCGTAGCCTTGATCTTCGCTCTATGCCTGGGCCATGGGATTGTTCATTGGGTTAAACATAAATTGTTTCACATACCAGGTAGTCATTTTTTGGGCGAGGTTTAGAGCCCCAAAAGAGAGAGTTCAGAAATTTTATGTTCAGCCTGTCGTAGCATGCGCCCATGGGCGACCAACGGGAAACCCATGGGCCAGCGCTTTTACCAATGGGAGACTCATGGGTGACCCGTGGGCGACCCATCGTCTAATACCATACCGACCGTGCTACGGTAGTGGTGCTACTAATTATTCTTACTCACTTGAGGAGCTCTTTACCTTACCAAAACGAAAAAAAAATGAGACAAAAATGAACGCGCAACCCGATGAACAATCTGCTAATGATATGCACTTGGCTACAGCAGTACGTAGCCAGTAGCCTGTCGAGTCGCTGGCGATAAACATAGTCATCTACAGTCAGTGCTCAGTAGAGTGTAGTGCTACTCAAGCGTAGGTATAGTAATGCGGTGTATCTAGAAAGCAGCACCCTAGGAATACGAGTATTCTGAGAAGAATATGCGGCGCAACTACGTAATATCATCTCGAAGGATAGCTTTCTCGAGAACGGTACGTAGTACGTCGAGCGTCGGAAAAATTAGCTTTCTGCAGAAGAGTACGAACAATGTCCGGAAGAGCAACATTCTAGACGTGCTAGTATGTGTGCGTTGCTAGCAGAACGGTGAGGTCCCCCCCCCCCTCCCCTTCGGAAGCACCCTCCTTTCTTCCTTCTCCTAATCGGCCTGAGAGCGCCTTTCAACATGATGAACATGTTTTGTCTGAGGTGAAGCTCCCAACCGGACTTGCCTAACAGCACTGCAAACGCTTACCGTTCGACTATCATCATAGTCGGCCATATCATAGCAGCTAACAGGTTACGACCCTCGTCATTGCGCAAGCGCTATTGCTGTAGCTGCTGGTATCACCGTAATACGCCGCACATCCGAGCTACGACAACTTTTGTACGGGCTGAGATACGCTCAGACCTGCTGTGAGCATACTGTAGGACCACGAATCATCACACTGGACTACTGGACAGGACTCTGTGACCAGGACTGCTGTTGCCTCGGAAAGACTAACGTGAGTTAAAAATACAAGCTACGAGTACTGCTACTGCTGTCTCGATAGTTTGAAAGACTTTACGACTTGTAGGTTACGAGATAAGAGAACGATTCGCCTACTACTACATCGGAGAAGTACACAACGACAAACCAAAAAAAGTTCAAGATGGGCCCCCGGCTATATAAGTACGACAAACACGCTATCACAACTGCTGCTACTTCATAGTGAAAGCTACTGTGGATACAAAAAAGGCCTCAAGACCGATCTCGAGTTACGTACGAGAACGACGTTGGACATAGCTGCTGCTACTGCTGTGGTTCTTATAGAACTATTGTACGTAATCCGCGACGCGTTGCGGATTGTAGCAGTGCCGAGCACTGCAGCTGCTGTACGACATCACCAACCCCACGATAATAACGGCTGCACGGCTGTAGTTTTTGGAGGCTCTGGTTTTCGTACTTCAAATCTACGACAAACTGTAGACCGAAAGCCTTGGACTCCAAGCAGTACGACACCACCAACCCCAATGACAACAACTGCTTCACGGCTGTAGTTGTCGGGGGCTCTGGTTTGTGTACTTGAAATGTACGTTGGATTGTAGATCAAAAGCCTTGGACTCCGAGCAGCACGATGTTATCAAGCCAACGACAACAACTGCTGTACCATAGAGTAGTTGCGGGGCTCTGGTTTGGGTAGTTATAATCCGGGACGGACTGCGGATCAACGCCTCGGATTTCCGAGCAGTACGACAGTAGCAGCCGAACGATAACAACTGCTGTACGACAGTAGGTCGGGGTTCTGGTGTGCGTACTTAAAATCCACGACGAACTGTGGATCTAAAGTCTCGGACGTCGAGCAATACGACATCAAGTCATACAACTGCTGCTGCACTGCTGTAGTAGTTTGGAACTCTGCTATGTGTATTTAAAACCGCTACAGCTCGAATTAATGTCTCTAGTTCGACTGTTGCTCGTATCCATCCGCGTCGGATAGCGGATAGCCAACGAGACTACTCTGCATCAAGTTCGACGAACTGAGCTGCTTTACGAGACATCCACGCCCAAGGCGATGTTTTGGGCGGTACGTGTACACCGCCAAGTTAAAGTTGAAGTTGCTTCTGAGCATCAAGATCAACTTCTCCGAGCTGCTGTGCTAAGGAGGCGTGCTGTACGACTACAAGTTCGAATATCTGCTGTGCAAGACCGTTCTACGCTCGAAAGTACTACTTCGAACATGAAAGGCTGCCAGCATGGGAGACTTCAGCAGCGGCAACAGCAACCTCGTCAACGCAGTCAGGGGTCTCAAGATCTTTAGCAGTAGGGTACCCTCCGAGTTCAAAAACTGGCGTAAACAAAACTGCTTGGTGCTTAGTATCAATCGCAGAGTTGTATATGCCATCACGAAAGGGCAGGCCAGGCCGACCACGGCAACAGGGGGGTCGACTGCGACAACAGGTAGATCCCTCGCAGAGCAACAAAAAGGGTATGACAGAGCGTCTCACAATCTCTACGCGATCCTCTTCATGGTGACGCAGATGCCGGCGTCCTTCACCGTAAATAAACTCGAGGATGCAATCGGCACAAGCCGTGACGGGCGGAAGGCCTGGGAAGAACTTCAATAAAGTACCTCAAGGTCACCGACGAGACCATCCGCGCCAGGACAGCAGAATTGGCGGCAACCGCCATGAAATCCGGGCAAGATCCGGACGACTACTTTTAGAGACGATCACCAAGCGTGCAGAGGTGGAGGCCATGGGCAAACCCATGACCGACCAGCGTTTCAAGGACATCCTCCTCCAAGGATTTCTGCCGGAATACGAGAGCATCAAATTGATGATGTATCGTGATCCGATCTTTGACGTAGCTCAGATCCAAGTGACAATGCGCCACCTGTAGCTGGACAACCTGTCCCGCAGCACTGAGGCGGCAGGAAAGATCGCTGGACGTCGTATCGCCATGTCAGCGGAGTCAGTTGTTTGCTTGAATTGTGATAAGGTAGGGCACATCTCGCGCAACTGCCCTATGCCCGCCAAGAACAACACCGGACGATACACCAAGCAGGGCGAGAAGGACGGCAAGAAAAAACCTTCTGGAGCCAAGGCTGGATCCGGGGGCGGGGGCGGCACTGGGGAAAAGTGGTGCTGCGTTCACAGTCTACGACTAACAATAACGCTGAGTGCTATCAGCAGAGAGCGCCACGCCCACAGGCTAACACGTTCACCATTGCTGTGCTCGATGCCCACATGTCTCTTGCTGATGGCAACGAGAAGCCGATTTTTAACTCCAACTATGATTTCGACGGTTATTTGTTGTAGATGGCGTCTAGTAAGGGACGAACCTCTCTGCCCAACAGCTGCGGAATCACGATGCTGGTGGACAGTGGCGCAACAGAACACCTTCTGGATGACGAGTTAATCCCCGGATTGAAGGATCGGGTGAAGGACTACGCGCTGCTGGACGGACAGCAGACAACCGGGCTGGCAACAATGAGCTACGAGGAACTTCAGCGGATATCCTCTACGGCACCATCGTCGACCAGACCGGCAAGAGACACGGAGTGCGATTTTCCAGCTTTATTGTTTCAGGTCTGGGGCGCAACGTCTTCTCTTCCCCCGTGGGAATGAAGCGGAGATCACCACCATCCTCGAGGAAAGTAACCCCCACCTGCGGAAGGGTGGTGTCGCGGTGCCGTTAGGAAATAGGATTTGGGTCTGGTTTCATTCGGAGTGGAGATCGACGCATGCAGCGGAGCTTCATCGCCTGGGATTGCCAATGCGGTAAAGCCTGGCGCCACTGGAGCATCTTCCCCTGCGTTCGGTGGAGCGGCATTGCTTGGGATCGACGTAGCGTGATCGCCCGAGATCATTGGATCATCATCATCTGGGATAATCGGAGCATCGGCATCTTCTGACATATTTAAAGCTCCATCGCTTGAGGTCAATGGAGCACCATCACCAGAGGCAGCAGCGTCATCACCGGGAGCTGAGCTATCAACGACAGCTGGAGCGTCATCTCCATGGGCAGGAGAGTCATCACCATCGGCTGGAGTATCAACGACAGCTGGAGCCTCATTTTCAGGGACAGGAGCGTCATCACCAGGGGCTAGAGTATCAACATCAGCTAGAAAGTCTTCACCAGGGGCTGGAGCATTCTCATCAGGAGCTGGAGCGACATCGCCAAGAGTCACACCTGCAAGTGCACCCGGGGTCGAGCGTGGTCTTTCGCAGGGGTCACACAGCCTACTGCGATTGGCGTCGCACCAGATGCACAGCATCGTGTAGCCGCCGGTGCGATGTCTGGTCCAGCCGCTGAGGGCACCTTCACAGAGGGCACTTTCGAGGTAGCATACGACGAGCTCACCCATGCCCCTTTGCTCAATCTCACGGAGAGAGCACCGCGGGCAAACTCCCTGGATCCGGGGAAATCGCCGGATACGTGGGTTGATTTCGCTTACACGGAGAGAGACCCAGTTCGGGTCTCAGAAGAAGAAAACGTGGTGATTAAACACCAAGACCCTCTCCGCGGAAAAACATCGCCCGGGATTCTCGGAGCACGATCGTGTGGGGTCATGGGAGCCAGCGCGGGGCATCATTGGATCGCCATCGCACCTCGGAGCATTAGAACCTGGGTCGCCGTCGACTGAACTTATCGGAGCAACTGCATCTGGGATCACTGGATCAACATAATCTTGGATCGCCGGAGCACCAGCTAGATCACCAGCAACATATGGGGTCACTGCGTTATCGTCAACCGAAATCACCGGAGCATCAGCTGGAACAACAGCATAATGTGGGGTCGCTGGATCATCATCATCTGGGACCATCGAAGCATCAACTGATTCAGTATTGCCTGGAGTCGACGGATCGACAACGTCCGGTTCACCCGGGGTCACACCAGCTGCTCTTCAACTACACTATCGCGCCAAGTTCAACACCGAGAACGACTGTGAGCTGAAGGAGGTTCACATGGTAGCTGAAGGACAACCGCGGGCACACCCCGTGGCAAGACCTCTGGACTTCGCACACGGTGGCGGAGAACCAGCGCTCACATTCACGGCCTTCGTGTACACGCGCAAGAAAATCTAGGTCTTCCTTTTTTTTTCCTGGATGGAGGTCCCATCAGCATCGGAGTCAAGACGCAAAGACTAACTGCATAATCAACAGTGGAAGCTGAGCGGCTTCAGAGATTCATGGCGAGAATACCCGCCACGTGGGCGAGTACAATCGGAAGATCGGTGTATACGAGGGGTGATCTCTCTCTAAAGTTGTATTCGTAGTCTTTAGCAGCTGTGTATAAGTCGCCGAGCCTCTTTGTTCTTTTGTGTGCAGGCGGCAGGAACATTGGGTAACCGTTCGGTCCTGTTCTTGCTGCGAAATGAACGCAGTAACTGTTGTCTACTACTACTAAGATATTCTATTCTGGGTCGATTAACTGGCCGGAAAATTTTTCGCGTTTGCTTCATGATTCTAGTCTTGTAGCTTAGTAGGTTAACCTGTACCTAACATGTGGAATGTACGGGGCGGGCAGAGACATGACAGACTGTTACATGGTAGTTTGTTTTTCCCTTCTTAGGTCAATTAGCTGATCACTGAGGTATTGTTTCCACGTCCTATTTGGTAGCGTGCGTAGGCCACAAATAGGTTTGTAACACGATTACACCCATATTTATGCCGTTCATACACGGGACGCATGCTACGGTAGAGGTGCACCATATTTTTTCTGAGCCTCGTTACTTCAGGAGCTCTATGCCTCTCCCAAAAACTGATTTGGGGGAAAACGAAACTACCCGATGAACAATCCCATCGCCTAGGTATACAAAGAAAAATATTGCAATTGAAGATAAGTTCCGACGGTTTTGGGTTGAGGAGCCCCATCATTCAGAAACCGAAAAAGGCGAAAAGTGTTACCTCTATCGTAGAACGCGTCACGGACCTGAATATATTGTTCTGAGGTTGTCTGCACGGTAGATCATGTTTTCTGCAAAAACAATTTTTGTTGTGCAGGTCTTCGAAATTGCAATGAGTAGCAGTTACTATCGGGTTACGAGTTAGCTTCAGTAAGTTAAGGAATTGTTGGATTCGATGTCGAATGGCCATTATTGACGATGCTACCCCCATCGAGGGGTCGTGTTGGTGATATGTACTTAGCTACAGCAGTACGTAGCCAGTAGCCTATCGAGTCGCTGGCGATTAACATAGTCATCTACAGCCAGCGCTCAGTAGAGTGTAGTGCTACTCAAGCGTAGGTATGGCAATGCGGTGTATCTAGACAGCAGCACCCTAGGAATATTCTGAGTAGAATATGCGGCACAACTACGTAATATCATCTCGAAGGATAGCTTTCTCGAGAACGGTACGTAGTACGTGGAGCGTCGGGAAGATTAGCTTTCTACAGAACAGTACGAACACTGTCTGGAAGTTCTAAACGTGCTAGTAGATGTGCGTTGCTAGGAGAACGGTGAGGTGCCTCCCTCTCCTCTTCAGATTCACTCTCCTTTCCTCCTTCTTCTCTTAATCGGCCTGAGAGCGCCTTTCAACATCATCAACATGTTTTGTCTGAGGTGAAGCTCGCAACCGGACTTGCCTAACAGCAGTCCAAGTTGTTACCTTTCGACTATCATCAGAGTCGACCATATTATAGTAGCCAACACAATCCCGTGGTCTAGGGACCAAACGAAAAATATTGCAAACGAACAATGGCATTCCGACGATATTGGGTTAAGAAGTCCCGTACTTGAGAACATACGTTTGCCAAAATGTGCTACAGTACTTCTATCGTAGCAGGCGTCTACAACAACGGTAAAACCAAAGCGTAACCCATGGGCGACCCATGGGAATTTACCGTAAACCCATGGGCGACCCACGGCCGGAATTTGTCTTAATTTTTCTCACTTTTACTTTACATTCTCTGGACAAGCCTTGGCCACAAGTGTTGTCCCTTCTCCGCTTTCGGCCCGTGCTTTCGCTTTTACCGGCTACGGGGTTCAATTTTCCCACTGCTCGTCGATTTTCGTTGAAATGTCACCCCATGGGTAACCCACGGCTCCTCACTATACACACATTGGCGACCCATGGACAAGCGCTATTAACCCATGGGAGACCCATGGATGCGTGCTACGATAGGGAGGGGTAGAAGGTTTTGACCATTTGTCTTTCTGCCTGAAGGGAAGGAACGGCGCATGCTGCGATAAAGGTGCACCATTTTGTTTCTCGGGCTCCTCACTTGAGGAGCTCCAAACCTCACCCAAAAACTGATTTTCAGAAGAATGGAAGTGCAGCCCGATGAACAAACCTATGGCCTAGGCATAAAAAATATTAACCTTGCAACAACATAAATGACATTCCAACGATTTTGGGTTAAGGAGCTCCGTCATCCAGAAACAAAATTGTCCGAAAGTGCTACCTCTACCGTAGCACGCGTCGAACTACCTAAGACAAATGCTACGATAGAGGTAGCACTTGTTGGCTGAAACGTTTTCTGAATGACGGGGCTCCTTAACCCAAGATCGTCTTAGATTAATTTGTTTTTGGGTAAAATGTTTGTTTGTGTACCTAGGCGATTGAGATTGTTCATCGGGTTGCACTTTCATTTTAATCTTGAAGTCAGTTTTGGGCGAGGTATAGAGCTCCTCAAGTGAGGAACCTCAGAAAACAAATGGGGAATCTCTACCGTAGAATGTGTCTTAATATCGTTGGCACACCATGTGTGTTGTTACTACATTTCTTGAGAAATACACAGGCCATGGGATTGTTCAACGGGTTGCACTTTCATTTTAATCTTGAAGTCAGTTTTGGGTGAGGTATAGAGCTCCTCAAGTGAGGAACCCCGGAATAGTCAGGTGCACCCCTACCGTAGCATACACCCTTTTTTTGACGCGCGCTACGATACTGGTGGGAATTTTCGGCTTTTTTGTTTCTGAGTGACGGGGGTCCTCAGCCCCAAATCGTCGGAATGGTGTTCTTGTTCTGTGATATGATTTTTTTTTATACCTAGGCTTAGGCCACAGGTTTGTTCATAAGGTTGCACGTTCATTCGTCCCAAAATCTGTTTTTGGGTGAGGTTTAGAGCTCCTCAAATGAGGAGCTCGAGAAACAAAATGGTGTACCTCTATCGTAGCATACACCAATGGGAGACTCGTAGGAGATCCATGTCCCAGTATTGAAAATCTATGGGTGACGTTTGGGCCAGTAGTGTAAACCCATGGGAGACTCATGGGTGACCATGAATTCCGAGCGCAGACCCATGGGTCTCCCATGGATGTAAGGGGTTTCCCATGGATATAATGGCTCCTCCTTGGGTGTTCCGTGAGGTTCCCGTGGGATTGGTGTGCTGGTGCATGGGCCACTAAACCACCAAGACTACGGTAGAGGGGTTACATTTAGCCCCTCACTTTTCTGCGGCTCAACGCCACTCGCGTTAGTGACTATACCAATGTGCGGTTCGGTTTCGCGATGGGAACCACGATGGAGTTGGATACGCCAATGAACCACTTTTCAGTCCGAACTTAGAGTGAGACACAGACCCACTTCCACGAGCGGCCTGAATTAGGAAGAGCAAAATGTGGGTATAATTCGATACCGTAGCCTTGGTCCAACATGAAGTTGTACTACTGGCCCATGGGTCACCCATGGATCGCCCATGCGTCGCCCGTGGGGATATACTGTATACTGCAGCGCCTACATTTGGGTCACCCATGATGGTGAGCCCACGCAACGGTAGAGGTGCACACTCTTGATTCTGAGACTCCTGACTTGAGGAGCGCTACACCTCACCCAAAACCTGATTTGGAGATAAACAAGAGTACCGCCCGATGTACAATCCCATGGCCTATGTATACAACGAAACATATTTCGAAACAAGAGTGAAATTCCGACGAGTTTAGGTAAAGGAGTCCCGTCATTCGGGAAACGTTCCAGCCAAAACATGCTACCCCCACCGTAGCACGCATCGGTGGGTTCGACACACAAATGCTACGGTAAGAGTGCACACAACGTTTTCTGAGACTCCTCACTTGAGGATCTCTATAACTCACCCAAAACACGATTGATTTCAACCGAACACGTCAAAGCGAAAGCTCGATGAAGAATCCCATGGCCTAGGTATACAACGAATAATATTGCTAAACACGATAGACATTCCGACGCCTTTGACCGGTCATTCAGACAACATTTCAGGCGGAAAGTTGCAACCCCGAGCGTAGCACGCGTCATCCATTGTGGTGGCCCGTGGGTCACCCGTCATACACCATGGAACAGCCGATTTTCCTCATTAAGAATGGCCTTTCCGATGTAAATGAACAAGTTGTTTTGTTTTGAATGAGACATATTTTCCTGTGAGTCAAACTTTGTATTTTAGAAGACAGTTGTTATTGGCAACAGCTATTGATCGCACAAAACCAAATCGAAATCAGGGTTGGCTGTCCCGAGAAACAGATGATACAAGAAATCGGTAATTATGCGAGAGGCGACTCACCCCGAAATACAAAAACTCTTGTATCTCCTGTTTCTGAACACTGCCAATGTCGATTACGGTTTGTTTCTTGAGTTATCGACAGCAGTTGTTGCCAATAGCTGTTGTTCCTAGGGTAAAGTTTGGCTCTCAGAAACAAATTTCTCTTTCGAAATGGAGCAAAATCGCGAGTGCGGCAGCAGTAGCAGCTACGCCCATCATGTGGAAACCCATTTTTCAGAAGAAAAACGTGTTTAGTGTTCGTCTCTCCAAGCCCTCTACGTACTCATCGAAAAGGCAATTACCTGGTATAAATTAAGAACATCGGCTGTTATGGGTTCGTAGTGCTGGCCCGTGGCCTACCCATCGGATACTAGAGCTGCTCATGGGTCTCCCATCGGTCACAGATCAACCACGGGTCGACCATGAGCTTGATGGAGTCCTGGCCCAGGGGTGGTCCGTGCATTCATAGTGCTGGCCTATGGGTCTCTCATGGATCTCCCATTGGTCTCCCATGGGTGTCTCATCATGGGTTAGGATTGCTGGCCCCTGGGACGCATGCTACGATAGAGGCGTGCTTTTCCGAAGCTCTTCACTTGAAGAGTTCTATGCCTCACCCAAAAGCAGACTCCGAGGAAAATGAAAGTACAACCCGATGACCAATCTCATGGCCTAGCTATAAAACGAAAAAAAATGTAAGCCCCGAAGAGTATTGAACGATATTGAACAGCTCTTCAGTTCAGGAGCTCCTCCAGCCAGATCTATACTGGTCAAACAGTGCTACTACTGATACCCGTGTCGTAACTCGCATCGTGGGCCACCCATGGGTTCATACTGCTGGCCCATGGGTCACCCAAGCATGGGTCATGGGTATCCTATGAGTCTCCTATGGATCTCCGACGCGTGCTACGATAGAGGTAGCACTCTTTGGCGTTTTCTGATCATAATAACGGGGCTCCTTACCCCCAAATCGTCGGGATGACATTCTTATTTTGCAATCTGAATTGATTGTGTACCTAGGCCATGGGTTTGTTCATCGGGTTGCGCTTTTAGTTTGCAGGAAAAACTGTATGTGGTTAAAGTACGGAGCTCCTCAAGTGAGGAGTCTCAGAAAACATCTGGTGCACCTCTATCGTAGGGAGTGTTCTCCCATGAGTCTCCCATGGGTCTCCCATGGGTTCGCAGTGATGGCCCATGGATCTTCGACGGGTCATCCATGGGTGTACAGCATTGGTCCACCGGTCATCCATGCGTCCTCCATGGATCCGCCGTGGTGGGTCGGTCATGCATGGGTGATCCGTTGGTTTGTTGTAGTGGTTGCCCATGGGCCACTCGTCGGTAACCCAAGGGTTCATAGCACTGGGCTGTGCTACGAGTCTCCCGTGGATCGTGACTTTCTCGTATAGCCCTTCCATGACTTCGGCGTGCTCGCCCATCGGTTAACCACGGATTCGTGGTACTGCCCCATGCATCTCCCACAGGTCTCCCATGTGCTTGAAATGCTGACACATGGGCCACCCACATGGGAGCCCAGTGCTGGTCCATGGGTCGCCAGTTGAGCAAGTATTGCTCACGGGTTTCCCATGGGTCATGGGTCTTCCATGGGTCTCCCATGAGTTTGGAGTTCTGGTCCGTTGGGTTACCCATGGGCCCATAATACTGGCCCATGGGTCGTCCATCATGGGTCTCGTGTGGGTTCGGTGTTCTAGCCCATTGGGCCACCCATGCATGGGTCTATAATGCTGGTCCATGGGTTGCCCATCATGGGTCAACCATGACTTTGCCATGGATCGACCATAGCATTGGGTCGATCATGAGTCGCCCATGATTATCCATGGGTCACGAATCGATACAATAAACTGCTCTTCCATGGGCCGCCCGTGGGTCACTCGAATGAAGGTTCATGGGGCTGTTCCATGGGTCTCCCATGAGTCGGGTGTCTCCCACATGGGTCGACCATGGGTTTGGGGTGCCGGCTTATGCACCACCCATGCGTTCATGGCGCTGGCCCATGGGTTTCCATGGGATTCTCATGCATTTTGTATTTGGAGTTCTGGTCCATGGGTCACCCATACGTTCATAGTGCCGGCCCATGAAGCGTCCATGGGCATTGGATCTCCCATGGGTCATGTGTCACCCATGAACCGACCGCGGGGTTTCAGTGCTGATCTATGGTATTGGGCAATGGACGCGTGCTACGATAGAGGTAGCACTTTCTGGCTGAAAAATAATCTGAGTGACGGGGCTCCTTAACCCAAAATCGTCGGAGTTTCAGTCTTATTTTTGCAAACCTTTTCGTTGTATACCTAGGCCATGGGATTCGTAGGGTCGAAATTTCATTTTTCCTCAAATAAGTTTTTGGGAGAGGTATTGGAGTCCCTCCAGTGAGGATCCTCAGAAAAACGTTGGTGCACCTCTAATGTAGCATGCATCAATGGGTCGAGTATGAATGTGTCTACCATGGGGGCACTCACAGTGCCTGTGATGAATGCTACGGTAAGGGTGCAGACTGGTCCTACGGTAGGGGGGCTACCCCCATTTTCGCTACCGCGTTTGGGCCACTCGGGCGAGTACTCATTATTTCCCTCGGGACAGGATTTATTGTTTTTTTGGCGCAGAGCAAGTGACAAGAATCCCAAGGTAGTGCATATCGCAAAATCAAAAGGCATAAAAGTTGGAAGACCGCAAACGAATAAGGTTGTCACTCTTCCGAGTGGCTCCGGACGGCTGAAAACAAACACCTAAAGATGCCCCCCCTACAGTAGCACCAATCTGCACCTAACATTCTCTGCGCTGGCTTGTCACTTCAGGAGCGTCATACAGCTACTACGCGACCTACGAACGGCTTTTGATAAATGTCGTAAGCTTTCCCCGATGAGCATTCCAATGGCATATTATTATGCTGTGGGTAAATACAACCTCGTATCAAAATATACTGTGTAAAACACAAACATATTGTATCCCGAGGGTGCCACCACACTCGCCACGCTAGCCACACGTACCAAGATTGAATGATTGGAAAAATATGTCGTTGTGATATATATCGGTAGTTGAAAATGGATGGAGAGCGCACGTGTCGACAGTCGCGCCTACCGAATTACCACTACTGCAACCTTACACTACTACGTCCACTACCGCCACTACCACAGGGCCTTCGACAATAACAATCTGACAGACGCGTGCTACGATAGAGGTAGCACGATTTGGCTGAAATTCTTTCTGAATGACGGGGCTCCTTAACCCAAAATCCCCGCAAATTCATTCTTTTCTTGCAAATTTGTTTTGTTGTATGCCTAGGTCATGGCGTTGTTCATTGGCGAGCACTTTAAATTTTCTCGAAATCAGATTTTGGGTGAGGTACAGAGCTCCTCAAGTGAGGAGCCTCAGAAAAGCAACGGTGCATCTCTACCGTAGAATATGTCGACACCACAGCAGACTATCTCGATAATGCTCCACGATAGACTAGTACGGAACTTGCATCAAGGTTAGCGCAAGATGCCATACCGTATGCCGGCGACAATTCCCTAGCGCGACAGTATCCCACGATCGTGCACAATCAACCGAGCGAAACATACTAAATCAAATCGACGTTCTAAAATCAACCCAACTGACTCGACTTCCGCTTCGACGTCCAGCGGCGTCCGGTTCTGCTAACAGCTTAATACGTTCCTGACCCTACACCCCGACCGCCAATCTGGCAATCCTTCTTGACTACACTATCCGGTCCCCGCCCGTCTTCTTCGTTTTTTTCCTCCTCCTCCTCTCCTCCTCCTCCTCCTCCTCCTCCTCCTCCTCCTCC
>JAYJMJ010260072.1:0-14916 GCA_036873875.1 Laminaria ephemera | reverse complement strand
GGGTGGGTGGGGGGGGGGGTATGACGAGGATACGAAAGTGTAGGAAGTGATAAGTGTTCCGTCACTTCTTAACCATGGACAATGCTGGACAACAAAATAGTTATTTCCGTCACCGTGCAAAAATATGAAGTAAAATATGTCTTGCTGGTCTGTGCTAGTTGCCCGCGGTTTCTTGCGCGGTGGATACCGTAGTATTTGTTTCTGTTACGCAAGCTACGCTAGAGGAGCACGTATTGTTTTCTGAGACTCCTATCTGGACCAGGTACAAAATTAACTTTAAAGCAAAACTGAAAATGCAGCCCCATGCGCAGTCCCATGGTCTAGGTGTACACCGAATACTACTGTACCATGCACAAACCGTATTCCGACGAAATTAGGTACCGGAAGTTCTTTGGCTGGGGGAACCCCGTCAAGCAAAACCATTGGAGCCAAAATGTGCTACCCCTCTCCTAGCGCGCGTCCTTTTCATTTGTAAGAGTTTGTTTACGTGATACTTGCGACGACCCCGGGAGTTCAAGCCAATCACGCCCCGAAGGTGAACTTCAACTTTGTACACACTGTAACTGATCCTGTCTCAAAACCAAATATTGAGTTGCCGGAACGGCGCTCAAACGATGAAAACAAACGATACCAAGGCAAAATCATGCTTTGGAGTAACCGCACCACGAAAGGACGGATTTACCAACCATCGCATCATATGATATGGTAGATACTAATATGTCCGTGCTTTGAACTTACCGCCAACCAGGGGTACAGTAAGGGGACCATTTTTTCAGCGGCTCAAAGCCTCTTGCTCGTGTGCCGACCTCTCTGTTTATATTGGTTTTGCGATATCCACCGACGACGTGTGGTTGCGTTTTACGCTTGTGCGAAGGCAAATGGTGTACATTCGACACACGACACGGTAGAGGTGCACCATATCTTTTCTCGGGCTGCTCACTTGAGGAGCTCTAAACCTCACCCAAACACTTATTTTGAGCAGACTGGAAGTGCACCCCGATCAATCAACCTATGGCCTAGGTATACATAAAAATCATATCGCAAAAAAAGAAGAATGGCATTGCGACGACTCTGGGTTAAGGAGTCCCGTCAGTCAAAAACAAAAATACAGAAATGTGCTACTTCTAACGTAGCTCACGTCATCCGTCTTTGAGTGCGACGCAGACCCGCAAGCGCGGGGGGGCAAACCTCTGTAGACAAAGTAGGGGTAACCCCCCTACCGTCGTGTCCTTGGTCCGCAGTAACGTCTGAACCACAACGCCATCTACCGCTGCGGCAATCTACTGTGTGGGCGTTCCTGCGTTTTAGCTCGGAGACGTTTTTTGGAGGGGAGTAGTGCAGTCGGTATGAAGTAAATAAAATCAACATAGTGGTTGCTGCGGCTGATCCCATATTTTTTGATCAAGTCGCAACTTGTGGTCAGGTTCACCTGGTACGCGGGTTGAGACGGAACGTTCCGCACTGTCGTATGGTTTCCGGTTTCACAAGGTATTAGCGCCTAAACATTCGTACATAGGGTAAGACAGAACGCTCAGCAGTCTAATTCCGCGGGTTCTCAAAGAGTTTGGCGCTCTTCAATTGAGGCCTGTTGCACTGTTGAACACATGTGGATCGCGGTGCTTTCTCGTGTGATAATCAAATAATGCCCAGGCGTCGTCGCGAAATGCTCATCCTGCGCTATGCGACCCACCAGCCTACTAGGGGTATTGTGTCTGCCCGCGATTGCCACCGCGAAGGGTAGATAAAGTTTGGTTTTGGTCAAAACACGTTTGAGTGTTGTTCTGTTTGATGATTATTGTCAACGATGGGCCATGATAAGGATTGTGTAACCTGTTTATCGACTTGTTCGTGTAATGGGAAATTTCGCGTTTGTCCTCAGAGAAGCTCTCCTTGAAGTGCACCTGGAACCACTAAACCACCTGAACAAGATGCGTCGTACACACGCACCGCCGTGCGACTACCACGCGGCCAACATATGCACATGATTAGGACGCATTGCCTAGCCGGATTAACCCTTGTGCAGAGTCCACTTGGATCGTGGCCCTGCTTGTTGTAAATATTCGAAGTGATCGCAACCAAGCGTACGGTAGCGGGGGTCACTCGTAGGGTTTACGCTTTCAGGAACTTGTAGTCACACGCTCGACTGGCCACAGCTTTTGTGCCTTTTTTGTTTCTAGTATGCACCGGATTGTATTTGTTTGTTACGCTGTGCCAGCAGAAACAACACGTTGAAGTCTGCTCTTGGATGGCCGAACATTGGTAGTGTACATGGGGGTACCATTTCTACCGTAGGCTGGATCTCATGCCAGGGTAGAGATGCAATATTGTTTGGCTGAGGCTCCTCGCTCGAGCGACTCCCTACACCTCGCCATAAACCGGTTTTGAGCAAACATCAAAGCGCGACTCGATCAATAAATCCAAGGCCTAGGTATACAAATCGAACTGCTAAAAACGTGTGACATTCCTACGGTTTGAGTTAAGGAGCCCCGTCATTCAGAAACTTTTCTGGGCAAAAAATGGTACCGCTATCATCGTAGCGCGCGTCAGCTTCATCGCTTCTCTCGCTGTGTGTTGTCACAGGTCACAACAACTGATTCGTGGATGATGCTTGCCTCCAAGGACCTCCTGACGTTTAAGCAAGCGTAGTAGACGAGCCGTAATGTCTACGTTGCATGGCGCGTAAATAAACGTACGTTGGTCGGCAGGCAGTCAGATTTCTGCTGTGGATATTTTGAAGAGGACGGTAAAAAAGTTGATTTTGCTACCGTTGTGGGTGAATGCACGTTAGGCCGCCCCCGTCTAAAGCAGTAATAGCGTGGCACTTAAAAATGTGTTGAAAGTCGAATCTCTTGACATGCCATGATCTGCTACAAAATCGACTACGGCAGCGCACACGCATCGAGCTAGAACATCCTGAGCAAGCACAAGGTATAACAGACAAATAATCACTTTGTGCGCGGTCCTTCCGATGTTACGACCAGACGACAAAAGTACTTTACTCGGACTAGGCCTCTCTTCTTCGAATGGTTTCCGACGCAACTGTCACATTCATTGTTGCTGTTCATGACGTGTACTTCAGGTGCACGTCAGTCTATATGTTGTACGGTTTTCACCGCTCCTCCTGCATAACAGGCAAGTTACTCAACTTGTCTAGCCGTTGAGCGGCCGAAGAAAGCCTCAGTGTTTTCTGTCTTCTGGGGTTGATGTTCTCTTTGATTTTCGTCGATCTGTCTTGTGGCTCTTACGAGGTGATACGAACGAGTCGCTAAACAGGTCGACACATAAAAACGATTTTTTTTTGGAACAAACATATACGAAGTGATCAACGAGATGCGTGCTGCGATAGGGATGCTCTCTTGGCGCATATATGTTCTGAATGACGGGGCTCACTAACCCAATGACGATCGGGGTGTCATTCTTGGTTTTCGAAATTGTTTTGTATGCCGAGAGGTCATGGGATTGTTCATCCGGGTGAACTTTCGTACTGTATCACAGTCCGTGTTCAAGTTCGGTGTGGACCTCCTCAAATGAGGACCATCAGAAACTTTTGGGTGAAGCTCAAACGCAGCACGAGTCATTATCGATGATACGGTTGTGCTCGATGTTGGCGTTAGCGTCGTGCACTTTTCAAGGAGCTCATCGCACCGACGGTGCTTGTATTCCTATTAATGTAGTACCTACTTCGAAGTATATACCGAGGCTACGGTAAGGGGTGTGCCCCTCATGTCGGTATCGGATTTAGGCGACTCGCGTGAGTGGCTCAGTACCTACTCCAAACCACTTGTCGGCACAGCCGTACAGGGCTCTTCATGGTGGTGTAAATCGCGATGCCGGAAAGCACATAACGGGTAGCCACCCGCGCGAGTGTATCTCCGGGGTGATGTAAAAGAAGGACCTGAAAGTGACCCCATACAGTAGCCTTGTCTCACTACGATATGATATATGATATTGGAATTCTACGCTTGAACGGAGTGTTTTAGTTGCGTGTGCGTAGGTTCGAGTTACAGGGGCTTCCAATACTGTGACTTTACCGACGAAGAAATCCCTGACCTGGCGGCCTGCTTTGACAGCATAGGACGAATGACCATCGAAAAGTTGTGAGTGTCCCTCTGCCGAGACACCGCTAACACGTGCTATTATAGGAGTAGTACGTTGTGGCAAAACACTTATTATCTGGATGGCGGGGCTCTTCAACCCATTATCGTCGCGATGTCCTTCTTGCAAACACAAAAGATGAGTAAAATGAAAGTACAACCCAACGCAGAATCCCACAGCCTTATCTTACATGTAGCCTAATCCTATGCTAAGACCGAATCGGTCTTAACGACGATTAAGACAACACACGGAGATAAAACCATATCAACGAGCATGTCACGGAATGGTCGTAAATTGGGTATCCCGCTGCTGCATAATACTACACGTACCAGTAACCAGCAATAGTCGTCTACAGAAGTTGTTCCATTAACTGCTCCCTATAGTGCCTGTGAAATCACTTGGCACGGCTGGAACACTCCAGTTTCTCTACATACGAGTAGCAACTATGTTCAGAATAGTGCCGATGCCCTAAATAGAGCCGATATACGGGTATACTTATCGTCTCACAAGTGTGTGCGTGAACGTTCAAGTGAAAGCATGCTATGATCACGACCTGTGAGTGTGATAGCTAGTTGTACTGCTGCGGTACCAGATATAAAACAACCTTGTCCCCGAACCCGGTGTCAGACGCACGAGACAACAGAAGTATACAGAACGTTGCTGGGCGGTGCTGCAGTGTATGTCATCCGTGTGCGGGTGCTACACGGCTATCCAAAGCCGCAGGAAATGCTATCGACCACGAGCGGGCAGCTACAGCAGCTGTGGTGGGAGATTGACTGACTACCCTAGCAGCAGCAGCAGGACACACGACACCTGGGGCGATAGATCGCTGTTGCTGTGCAGTGATGCAGTGTGCATCATTAAAGTGCGAGTGCTGCGGGGCTATCCAAAGCCTATTAACGGCTTTAAGACCAAGTGAAACGAAATCTTCCCCCCTAGGAAAACATCAATATTCTCTTTGAAGGCTCTCCGAATTGTGGGCGTGGAAACTAACCTTTCAACGAAATCGCAGCATTCAGCACACTCTGCACGGGGGGGAGGGGTGGGGCTTGTCGCAGACGGCTTGTCTCGGTCCCAGTTACATCTGCTCGTGGCCTTGCCTTCCAAATCAACGTTTCCCCGATTCTTGTTATTTTTAGCACAGTCAGGCGTGAGGCGATCGAGAGTGAGCGACTGGAAAGCAATGAACCGCGGCTAAAAAATATGAACGGCGGCTAAAAATAAAAATGAAGAATGAACGGCGGATTTATAAAAAAATGACAGGCGGTACATAGCTTTCCCGAGGATATGCGGAGGAACAAAGGATTTTGCTTCAGAATTTGCGAGTGGTTAAATATCAGTGTCGATAGAGAACCAAAACGTAAACTCATAGGAATATCGGGAACTCTGTGCACCACTTGGGGATAATTCCCGTAGTGTGAGAACACAACCAACAACGTATAGGCCATGACCTGGGATAAAAACTTTTGACATATTCTTCTTTTATTTTTTCCTTGAAAATATATTCTTGTGTGCTGGCTTGCATATGCTCCACCCTCGTCTTCATTGCGGTTGGCATTGCAATGCCAACTTACCTTGCTGTATTTGCAATGTGTATTTCTGGCTTGTAGTTTGTGACCACAGAGCTCGCCTCTCTAGGAGGCATCGGAGGGACACGGATTGTAGTACTGGCAGTAGATGGGTGGGAATATCAGATAAACTGTGAAGAACAGACACACACATATCTCACCAAAGAACCCGCCGACTGGATTCGGTGCAGCTTAAAGAGTTGGGTACTCTCTATCTTCCCTACTGTAGGTAAGTAGTAAATGTACAAACTGGGCTGGCCAAGAACAGCCTTTTAGTTTTCTTGCACGTTCTAAAGTCCGTTTTACATCATTTTGAGGTGAAATTTTGATACGTGCCTCTTGATAGCCCTGCAAAATTATTGCTTACGATATCATTAATTATACAAAACTCAAATCGTGATCTAGTGAAAGGACGACTTTGGATTTTACCACGGCCGACGCAAACAAACAAACAAAAAAACATAAACGGTGCAGCAATTGATCCCTTCGTCTCGCCCTTAAGCAATAAGTAAAAAAGTACCAAGCTACCAGAAAAAGAATATTTGTGTGAGAATCGCAGATTTTGTGGATCTCGTCGTAATATCAGAACGTCGTATCGGGGATCATATATACTCCATATCTCTCTTCACGGGAATCGGGTCCGGTGATGGTAGCGATGTCGATCGTTGAGCCATTCTTGAAAGAATGTTAAAGATTAATACCAGCGACATCATTTATCGGACGTTCGAATAAATTTTGTGTTGACATTTGACGGCAAACCGTTTTTTCCGGCTTTCTCGACTAAATCAAGTCGGATTCCAAAACCAAAAACGTCGTCTAATGGGCTACTGTACCGGCGCAGTAACACTGCTGCCAAATTTGGAATAATACTGGTTCCAAATAGTTGTGAAAGCGCGAACGAGTATGCTATAGGAGCGCTTCCTGGCCAGCCCAGCCTGCGTCAAAACGGTTTCCAACGATATAATGTACCTATATTAATACAAGACTCTGTCATTTGATAACCGAGTGACTCTAGTTATTTACAGTACCAGATATAAACTTTGCTACGTACTCGTGTAATAACACAGCAGGGTATCATGCGTTGCTACAGTAGTCGTGCACTTTTTTTTTCTTAGGATCCTCACTCATGGAGTCCTATACCTCGCTCGAAATACTGGTATTATTTAGGGTTTAAAATTTAAAGTGCCCCCCCAATGAACAACCCAACGGCCTAGGTATACAACAAAACATTTTCTAAAAAATGAAGAAAGAAAAACAAAACGGCCTAGGTATACAACAAAACATTTTCCAAAAAATGGAGAAAAAAATAACATCCCACGATTTGGGGATAAGGAGCACCGTCATTCAGAAAACGCTTCATACGAAAATTGCTACGTCGGTCGTAGCGCACGTCTGTATATATATATACTTATACGTACAATGTTTCTGCGGTTGACACCGCACGCTTAATATAGCGAATAAAACACCTTGACAAAGATAGCAACGATAGTGGCCGGTATCATCGAACGTGATAAAACCGTTTTACGTAGAGACGGTAGTTCATCGGCGCGGTTAAACACCCAGGAATAACCGGAAATGAACTTGACAAGGCAAACCTTTGCAATAAGAAGGTTGTTCACCGGCACGGTATAAGAACCACGAATAACCGTAAAAGAAACTTGACACGGCAGAACCCAATGACCGTCACAAAGACAATGCACCAAAAACACAGATGCTCCAACCAAGCTACAGCATAACACTTTGTGTGTCCAAGCCGCCAAACGATAAATCCCCATGATATTCCACTCACCAGAGAAATGTTCCTCAACTCTTACTCGGACTAACGAACGACAAATGTCTTGTCACCTGCTCATCTGGACACTCGTCAGTACATAGTGATAGATTACAAGTCAGACCGAGAGCGCCACTTACACCTATAATACACCATCATACACAAACATCATCAGCGCAGCCCAAGCTTCCAAACCACAGATACTCGATAGCCTTCAAATACCGTACTCTTCAAACACAGTGATAAACATCCAACCTGGGCACAGTCGCGACGGGACAGTTGGAGGACGGTCATCATCAAACGACCTACAGAAGAAAGACTACCATCATCAGACGACCTGACCTCTAGCAGCAACAGGTTTTCCCACTTTAGCCACAGCAAAAACAAACGAGGTCGGGGACTATCAAAACTCAGCTTGACCCCAAAGGTACACCGTAGCCCTCCCGGTAAATCTCGAAAATGTACTTGGATTCCGCCACAAGAACCGAGAGAATTAAGCCCGCATTGTGCACACAACACTGTGACAAGTTTTTGATATACCAATGTCATCTACGAGCTGACACCGATGCATGCGTTTCCGGCAGCGTATTGGCAGGCTATGGGCTAGTGCTCTGCAGGTATCTATGGTTTACATGGACTACAGGCCAAACAATCCGCATCCCTTTAGTACACGACATACGAAACGCCGCCAATGATACCCTACACGGCGTTATCTTGATGAAATCAAACATGTACGCAGTATAAGACGGTACAACGCTCGCATAGAGAAATGCGATCCCCAACGTGCCTCGTGATGCCAAAACAAAAAAAAAACACCTCGGAAAAAAGCGGGAAAAAAGTGGAATTCCACAACATGAAACGTGCGAACTAAACCCGATTTCTGAACATTGTCACAACAGCTCACTTTGGCATGGAGATCTACGAGCTATACAATATGACTTCGTCACCGACCGCGGATCGATACGCTACCGGCTAAGCAAGCGTAGGTAACCATCCCTAGCGTGGAATACAGACCAAACCATCCGCACCCATGTATTGCGCCATACACGAAAATTTCCACCCCCCCCCCCCTACGCGGCGATGGAAACCAACATCCCCACAGCGACAGAGAGTACAGCCCCTCTCACGGCAGCACCGTTGCCGCCTCTTATAGCCCCATTTACAAGAGCAGCCTCTTCGTCGACTACCATTGGCGCCGTAGTTTCCTCGACTTCATCTCTCTCAGGCGCAGCATTTGGAGACACGGTAAACCCTATACCACGGCTACCTCCGGCTCCCGGGGCAGGAGTGCCATTGACCAGGTCGTCGCCATCCTCGAGACCTGTCGGAACTGGTGTCTCAGCGGAGGTGTCGTCGTCGACATCCGTTGCCGGCGCTGGAGTGTCGGCAGCAGGACCGTTGTTCGTATATGTTGTCGGCGACGGTGTGTCGGCAGCGGCGTTATCCTCGACACCGGATGCAGGAGAAAGTGTGTCGGCTGCAGCGCCACCATCACCGTATATTGTCGTTGCTGGAGTATCGGCACCACCGTCATCGTCAATGTTGGTTGTCGGTGCTGGGGTGTTGGCAGCGGGGCCATTGGGCACTTCCATGGAGCCGGAGGTCGGTGCCGGTGTGTCGAACCACACGGTCGCGGCATCTGTCGTGCACGATGTGACGCTGACGCATGGAGCATGGGGAAAGGGGTTATATGATGTTGGGTCGGTAGAAGGTTAGCGAGAATTCGATCTAACAGGTCTGCGTACATACCGCGGTCATAATAACCGCAAGAGGTATGCGGTTTTGGTACAGCACAGGCTGAAGTAGACGGTAAGTCGGTCGAAAAGGTAGGTCAGTACAAGCGCCGACAGGCCTAAGCCGTAACAACAGATGCCATCTACAGATCTCTCAGCCGCCATTCCACTTGACATTGACGCTACGGACGTCGGGCATATGGTTAGCTGGTCTATTTCTTACTTGCGACTAAACGGGGAGTCCGTTGTTCCCCAGGAAGGTTGATTTATTGTCTGAGGTCTGGTGCAAGACTGAGGCCAGCAGTGTTGGATTTTCAGCCTTTAACTCTGACCCAATCCCCGAAACAAAAATTGCCCAATATTTTATACACTATACGTTTGTTTCTGTTACTGCATGTACGCGAACCCGTCCTGCATCTACCGGCGAACCTATCCTGTACTTCTCACCTGTAGTAGAAACCATCCAACGCGTACAGGGAGCACGAAGGAACTGATATTTCTGTGGGGGTGTTGATCTGGGACAACACCTCGCCTGAGCACGTGTCGTCATCAGACGAAAACCACTGGGACACGGTGCTGCCATCCGCTCGGCACTCGCTTATTGAGTATCTGCTCAAAAACCCAAACAGGGCGCATTCTCCGTTATGAGCCCCGAATAAAGCACCTCGCCCTGAAATGATGACGGTGTTTCCAGTGGCATCGGTGCAGTCGGCATCGTTGTACTCGTTCGCGAAGTAGTTGACGACGGTGGGCGATATTGTCGACGGCACTGCGGATTAAGGTAGGGGATTACGGAGGTCGTGGAGCAAAGGTGTCAGGAGAAATGTCAGACAAAGGGAAAACGCGCGCTGTCAAAGGTGTACGGCTGAGTGTTCCACACTAAAAACGAGTAGTGTGGTATCAGTCAAGGAAATTGAAGGTGTTTTGTTTTTCTGTAAAGGGGCAAACGTGCTGTATCCTGCCATCTCCTCTTGTGAAGCGGGTTCGCGGTGAGGTGTTTGTTACTACTGGCGGGTTCTATAAACGCGAATCCGAGATACTGTACGAAACCGGTTCTCTGATAAGAAACCGAGATATTGGTTTTTGGGCTAGATTTCATTTTTGCGAAAGGGTGTGTCCTACTCAAATTTCAGAATACATGTTGCCGAAGGTCTTATTTCCCGGTGATTTCTACGCTAGGTTTATTGTGGGGTTCTTTCTAAAGAGCAGGCCGACAGTGGATTGTTTCGCTGGATAATACTTCGCTCACAACACAGAGCATGCGAAGGTTTCCCTTCTGGTTGGTGTATTCGGCAAATATCAAATGAAATTTCAGGTGTGAGTGATGCAAAAAAATATCCATTCCCACACCAAGTATGTTCAAAGCAAGTGAAACAATGCTCAACGATGCTAATTTAGCGGTGGTCAACAACTTGAGTCAATTTGACCGCCGTGGGTACAATGTTAATCAATCCTCCCAACCCAGGAAGACATTTATGAGAGTACTAGCTGGCACGGACCGTGTTAGTTGCAGCGGTAGGGTGCGCGAGACATGATTTGTGTTCCTTTTCTTCATCCTAGACCCCCAGGTGGCAGTTGTAGAGTTGTCTACAAGACGCCTCCGTTTGACACCGCTCACACACCGGACGTATCAGATCCCTGTTCAAGATCTGTGTATTTCGGCGCAGACAGACCCCTGGTCTATGTGAACTGCATGGCCTGTATAAAAATGGCGTTGCCAGGTGAGAGTCGGAAAATCTGAATGGTCTACCAGGTGTTCCTTGGTTTGACCTGTACTGCTCAAACCCCGTACAACATACAATGATGACTGATGCAGAATAAAAATACGATATTAATCGAGATCTGTCCGATGAGTGATGCTAATATACCGGGTTAAATAGTAACACTGCAGCAAGACAACTAATATTCGCTGAGCGATACAGCTACAATACAGTAACTGCGCGCTATGTACCTAAGTAAACGTGCACAAAGCTCTGTGGGGTATATTGAGAAGGGAGCACGAATCAGTGAAAGCGCAGACCTGCCTATAGTGATCCGAGCAATTTCGCGTGAGCGTTGGCAACCGACGCAAACGAACGATGACTGCTGACCACGAGCTCCATGTACTATACTGTATGTTCTTTTCGAGGCATGTCTGGACAAGGCGCCCATGCACCAATAATAGAGCATGCTTGCTTGCACAAACTTGCAGCCCCGCGCAACGTTTCACATGGACAGTAACCAAACATTTACGCAATTCCTGGACGACTGCTGGCCAAGGTTACGGTATGAAGGGGGTCATTTGTAGGGTATCTTTCCTACGCGATTTAGAGACGCTCGCTTGAGTATTCCCAATGTTGTGTTTTTTTTTGTTTCAGCATAGGCATCGCCGAGGAGATATCTGTTACGCTGCCCGAACAACAAAAAATACATAAGTCCGTTTTTGAGGAGCCCAAACTCAGTAGTGGAGATAGGGGTATCCACCCCTTATCGTAGCCTCTATCAGCCGCAGGTCTCACCGTCATCGGTGCATTCGCGTATGAACGAGCATACACCCCCGTTATCGCTGCAGTCCTCGCCGGACGAGGTTTCAAATAGTTCGCACGAAGGAGCATCCACCTCGGACTTCTCGGAATCCAGCTCCGTGCAGGTTCCGTCGTCAAAATATTGTAGACCGGTCTCGCCGGTAGTCGTGTCGCACACATATTTTCGGCTACTATCTTCGGAAATTGTCGTGCACTCGTTGAATTCGACTGAAGCGCACGATGAAAACGGATAGCAGCATTCGTAAAGCGAAGGGGGGGGTGGGTGGAAGAGGCAAATGTTGTTGTTGTTCTGATTATTATCCCATCTACCATCCGACAATGTGTTGCGCTTGTTCCAATCATACCATCAACACTTGACAAGAAATCCACATTCCATACACGGAATATGCTACCAATCAGACCTGAACAACCTGAAAAACAATTACAAGCATCGTATGGCCCTTTACGTGTATCTGTACCGATATCTAACCGATTGAACGGTATTCGTGTGCAGTGCGGTATTGGGGGGGATGTACATTATTTTTTCTTTCCATGTGTTGCCATGGAATTTGTCATGACAACAAATGGCAACTCATGGCATGGCCATGGCATCCTATGATGTTGCCATGGCAATGCCATGGATGTTCATGGCGACACCATGGGATACCATGGCCTTTCATGGCGACACCACGGTCTCCACGCATGCCCATGACGTTTCATGGCAATGCCATAGCAATGCCATGGTACTTCATGGACCTGACTGCCACTGCATGCCATGGCAATTGCCATGAACTTGGCCCATGGTGTGCCATGGTGATTACCATGGATATGCCGTGAACTTGGCCCATGGTGTGCCATCGTAATTGCCATGGCCGTGGACTTGGCCCATGGGGTGTGCCGTGGTGATTGCCATAGCATTGCCATGAACTTGGCCTATGCTGTGCCATGGGCATTGCCGTGGTATTGCCATGGCATTGTGACGGCATTGCCGTCGTGTTTCGACGGCATCGCCATGGGTGCTCGTAGCGTTGCCGTGCCACGACCTTAGGTTGCCATGGATTTTCATGGCGTTGCCGTGGCAATACCACGGTATCTCCATGGGTTATCGTGGTATTACCGTGGCATGACCATGGGTTGCCATGGGTTGTCGTGGCATTGCCGTAGCATGACCATGGATTGCCATGGGTATTCATGGCGTCGCCGTGGTATGACCATGGGTTACCATGGCAACGTCATCGGTGCTGATAACGTTGCCGAGGCACGACCATGGGTGGCCATGGGTTTTAATGGCATTGCTACGGCAACGCCATGGGTTGTCATGGCAATGCCGTGGAATGATCATGGGTTGCCGTGGGTTTTGATGGCGTGGCCGTGGCATGACCATGCGTAGCCACGGGTTATCATGGCGTTGCCATGGGTTTTCATGGCGTTGCCGTGGCAATACCACGGCATCGACATGAATTTTCTGGTAGCACCACGGCAACGTCATAAGAACCCATGGCCACCCATGGTCATGGCACGGCAACGCCATCAAAACCCATGGCAACCCATTGGCATTCCATGGCATTGCCACGGCAACGCCATGGGTTAACACGGCAACGCCATCAAAACCCATGGCATTGCCGTGGCAACCCATGGCAACCCATGGTCATTCCACGGCGATGCCATGACAACCCATGGCGTTGCCGTGGCCGTACCAGGAAAGGCCATGGCGATGCCGTGGTATAGCCACGGAAACACCATGAAAACCCATGTCAACGGCATGAGAACCCATGGCAACCCATGGTCATGCCACGGCAATGCCATAGGTTTTGATAGCGTTGCCGTGGGATGACCATGAGTTGCCACGGGTTGTCATGGCCTTGCCGTGGCAGCATAGCAATGCCATGGGTTGCCACAACAACGCCATGTGTTGTCGTGCCATTGCCGTGGTATTGCCACGGCAGTACGATGGGCTATTTTTCCATTACCATGGCACGGGTTGTCATGGCATTGCCGTGGCATTACAATGGGTTGCCGTAGCATTGCCACAGCATTACGATGGGTTGCCATGGCATTGCCATGGCACGACCATAGGTTGCCACGGCATTGTCGTGACAACATGGCAACCCATGGGTTGTCATAGCATTGCTGCTGTGGCAACACCACGGCAAACCTGGCATTGCCATGGAAAATTACGAAAATACCATGACAATGCCGTGGCAACACCATGCGACATTGAAGTATATGTGTCTTGCCACGGACTTCCAATAGATCCACTGATCCGCGCTGGTTCCAACGTCTGTCTTAAGTGGTGGTAATATCGTGGGGAAGGGGAGAATACACACATATTCGTATCTCATCACGACCCGCGTATTTGTGGGTATCTTTCGTACAATATTGGTTTGTTGTAGGTGCGAGACCTCTCTCCAACGAAGGGCTATGCCTTGCCTGAAAGGTGTGGGATCTGAACGCACATGCCCTTGAAATTCGTGGCTATGCCGTGGCAATTTCGTGTTAATGCCATAGGTTTTTTCGTGGCATGGCAATTCGTGGAAATTACATGGCAATTCGTGGCAATGCCATGGGTTTTCATGGCAATGGCACGGGTTTTCGTGGCAATGCCACGGGTTTTCATGGCGATGCCGTGGTTTTCATGTCCACGCCACGGGTTTTCATGGCAATGCCACGGGTTTTCATGACAATGCCATGGGTTTTCATGGCAGTGCCATGCGTTTTCATGGCTACGCCATTGATTTGCACGGTTACGCCACGGGTTTTAATGGCAATGCCACGGGTTTTCATGGCAATGCCATTGGTTTTCATGGCAATGCCAGGTGTTCGTGGCAATGGCATAGGTCTTCATGGCATGGCAATTCGTGGAAATGCCCATGGATTTTCATGGCAACGCCACGGGTTTTCTTGGCGATGCCACGGGTTTTCTTGGCAATGCCATGGGTTTTTATGGCAACGCCACGGGTTTTCATTGCAATACCACGGGTATTCATGGCAATGCCACGGCCATGCTATGGTATCGATGGCAATGCCATCGCGATGCCATGGGATCCATGGGATAGCCACGGCAATGCCATGGCAATGTCATGGCAGCCGTGGCAGTTAGTGCACGGGACCCCCCCCTTCTGCCGACATAGTAGAAGGTGGGCAAAAGGCCGACCTTCTGAGCACCTACTGGAAAGTCAGCTATGACGCAAAATTCACAGAACGTCGGCAACCTCCAAACGGCAGCCTTTGGAAGCACCTTTTCG